>PITA01008776.1:0-15812 GCA_004023965.1 Spilogale gracilis
AAAGAAAGAAAGAAAGAAAGAAAGAAAGAAAGAAAGAAAGAAAGAAAGAAAGAAAGAAAGAAAGAAAAGTCACCACATTCCAAAAAAAGAGATTGAGTTCAGCGTTGAAGTCATTTGTCCAAATTCCATTCACCAGTAAGTGGAAAAGCACCCATTCAAACCAGCTGTTGTGATTCCGGGTCTGGTATGTTAGCGCACTAGACTGCTAACTCCTAGGTAAGCAAAAGGACAGGTAAATGCTACTATTTGTGAGAACAATATAACAAGTTCTCAGGTGCTGCTAAGAAGAGTGGAAAGAGAGACAAACCGTAAGAGACTTAATCTAAAACAAACTGGGAGTTGCTGGAGGGGAGGGAGGTGGAGGGATGGGGTGGTTGGACACTGGGGAGCATATATGCTATGGTGAGCGCTGTGAATTGTGTAAGACTGATGACTCACAGACCGTACCCCTGAAACAATTAATACATTAGATGTTAAATAAAAAAGAAGAAGAATGGATACCCTGGAGCCCGTTCCTGGTAACGCTGAGGCCGGGGGACCAAGGGGCAGATGGGCCAGGCACCGGCGGATGGTGCCCACTTAGCAGGGGAGGCAGCCCTGCCCACAGGTCACAGTTTTGCCAAAGACCAACCTATTTTCAGATCTTCCTTTGCAACTAACCTCTTTTTTCCTGCTATTTTCTCCTCTTCTCCCAAATATTACAGTCATTTAAATTAACATGTGTAATTTTGGGCCTAAAGAGAAGCAGGTATTCAACCTGAAATAAATTTAATTTATTCAGCCTCTATTTTAATTTATAATCACACTTGTTCTTTACAGAGGAA
Organism: Spilogale gracilis; assembly: GCA_004023965.1. Classification (NCBI taxonomy): domain Eukaryota; kingdom Metazoa; phylum Chordata; class Mammalia; order Carnivora; family Mephitidae; genus Spilogale; species Spilogale gracilis. Next base: position 825 of record PITA01008776.1, read on the forward strand.
GGGTGAAAAAGTGGAAAAGAACACAACTGGGCATCAAAAAATTCATTCCCCAGCCCTAGTTCTGTTCCTGACATCCAAGCCTGTATTTGTAGGATGCTCCCTTCCTAACTTCTTATCCTGGAGTGATGAATAAAAGGCAATGCACTTGATTCTATTTAGGTGCACATATGCATACCTTGGTCTTATATATTATTCAAATATATATTTTGCATTTGAAAATAAGATTCTTAAAAAGGGTCTATAAACTGCAAATTTTATGTGCAAATAAAGCACAAGGGTCCGCAGTACAAAATAAGTGTAAGACTTTCTCTGGGCTTCGTTTTCTTGGGTTTGAAATGGAAGGGTTGAAGAAATGGTAAGGAAGTACTTTCTAGTTATTACATTTTATGATTTATTCATATAATTTATCTGGAGGATTTTTGTATAACCAGGCATTTCTGTATTCCCTAGCTTTTTCTCTTTCACCCACTGAATGTGACAGCCATGTAGCTTAGATAGAATTGATCCTTGCTTGGGGCGCCTGGGTGGCTCAGTTGGTTAAGCGACTGCCTTCGGCTCAGGTCATGATCCTGGAGACCCGGGACAGTTGCCTGCTTCTCCCCCTCTCACTCCCCCTGCTTGTGTTCCTCTCTGTCAAATAAATAAAAATCTTTATAAAAAAAAAATAAAAGAATTGATCCTTGCTCTATCCAGTCTCCAGTTTTCCACGCCTCTTACGACGTCATGTGTAGTTGGTAACAAGATCATCAAGCACACATTTTGTAAAAAAGAGTATTTCTCCTTCTATCAAGTCCCTACTCTTATTGTTGTAATGAGAATATGGAGCTTTGTTCTTCTCTGTTTAGGAGCTAATATCATTTCTACACACACACACACACACACACACACACACACACACACACCACAGTCACACATGCTTGCACACACAGTTTGTACACATTTCATGGCTATTTCTTGTGTAGCCTGTGGAATTCCATTCTGTCTTCCGTTAAATATGTAGGTTCTGCCTCTCTCTAGATGGAGATGGGGAGATATGTGCTAAATTTCTCCTGAAACACTTATAATAGGAATAAGGAAGATTTGTATTTTCTAAGGGGAATGAGACAAAGCAAAATTTGATGTTGGATGAACACACTGTCAGGGCTGGAGGTGGTTTGACCCAGTCTGCCAAGGGGGCACATTTTCATTTGAGACCCCTAGCTTTAAAAGTGTGTAGGTTTAGTGGTATGTGGTTGCCTTAGTCAGTTAAGCATCTGACTCTTGGTTTTGGCTCAGATCATGATTTCAGGGTCCTGAGATCAAGCCTCATATCAGACTCTGAGCTCAGTGAAAAAATCTGCCTGTCCCTCTTCCTTTGCCCCCCCCCCAACTTTATCTCTCTCTCAAATAAATAAATAAAGTCTGTAAAAAAAATAAAACTAGGGTGTCTGGGTGGCTCAGAGGGTTAAGCCTCTGCCTTCAGCTCAGGTCATGATCTCAGGGTCCTGGGATCGAGGCCCGAATCAGGCTCTGTGCTCAGCAGGAAGCCTGCTTCCTCCTCTCTCTGCCTGCCTCTCTGCCTACTCATGATCTCTCTCTCTCTGTCAAATAAATAAATAATATCTTTAAAAAAATAAAAATAATAAAAATAAAAATAAGTAAAAGTGTGTGGGCTTGTTTTTAGGGAAAGGCAAGACACTTCCACATGAACTAAGATGGTGCCAGTCCTGGAACCTAGTTTGGTGACACATAGTGAAGCCAGAAAGAGGAGTGGCAGGGCCTTGGGCTGTCATCTGCCTTATTTTTAATAGAATTAAATAAATGGAACAGTCATAAAGTCTGTTCTCAAAAATCATCACTGATGTGGAGATGGAAGAGAAAATGAAATGCCTGTTATATTCTACTCAATTTACATGGTGAGCTCAACTCATTCCCTGAGTCTACTCTGTCAATAGCTCAAGAAAACACAAGATCTTTCCTGTTGTGAGCAGAGGAAGCAATTATAGTTTAGAAGGTAAATTGTTAATGTTCTTAAATCCCTTAATAGATTAAAGTTCATCATGACCCTTGTATATCTTACATAAGATTTCAAATTTCACCACCTACAACATGAGCCACAGCTTAGCATCAGAGTAATCTGCCCATTCAGAAGAGTGATGTTTGCCTATTTGTAGCATAGGCACACACATTTGGAGAGACTGACTTGTAGTCCAAAACCTAGAGTTGAGTCCCTGGTTAACAAGGTCTACCTCAGACATACTATCTTGGCAAGAATAACTATCCTTTGTACTTATTTCAGTCTGGCTTCCCAAAACGTATCAAAGAGCCTTTGACTATTTACCCACTAGTAATTCTCCTCTATAGGTATAGGAAGTGAAGAGTAATAGAAATGAAGTAAATAATCACAGGAAAGCAATCAAGGATTTGTTTTTTTATATCATGGCTGTCATGCACAGAGTCCCTAGAATGGCAGTCCATTTTCCCCACACAGTTCAATTTGTTTTCCCAGTTACGGGTTCCTGGGGTACCTGGGTGGCTCAGTTGGTTGGGCAACTGCCTTCAGCTCAGGTCATGATCGCAGAGACCCGGGATCGAGCCCCACATCGGGCTCCCTGCTCGGCAGGAAGCCTGCTTCTCCCTCTCTCACTCCCCCTGCTTGTGTTCCCTCTCTGGCTGTGTTTCTCTCTGTCAAACAAATAAAATCTTTAAAATCAAAATCAAAAACAAAAACGGGTTCCTCCTCTTTTAGTTCACAGTTCCATTCATGCACACACTCTCTTTGTATAAAACTTTTGCTTACATGTTGATCCTCCTTTCTCTTTTGCTTCTCTATCAAAGCAGATGAGTCCAATAAAGTTATTCCCTTCCTTTCTGTTCCCACAAACACCACAATCAAATTGCACTTATTCCTCAGTGACTTTTTTGTCACAATGGCAACCCTATCTTCAGTCTCTGCCTCCTTATAATCCAATTTTATGGCATTGTCTCAGTATTCCTGATGCACCGTCTGATCATGCCACCTCCCTTTCCTCATAACTTCAGTGACTCCCTGTTTACGATCGAGTCAAATTCTCTTAGATTGCTTTTCCAAGTGCTAAACAATTCATGGCCAGACCTACTTTCCACTCTCACTTTCTACTATCCTGTCTGTGTATCTTATATACAGCATAGCCAGACTTGTCCTTGTAAAAGCCCCACCCACAGTGCCCTTCCTCCTTTTTAATTTCTTACACTACCCATCTGTCTTGAATGTAGTTTTCTTTGGATTTACAAATTCTGCAAACCCTTTCGAGCAACACTGTCCCATAGAGCTCTTACCTGCCCAATAGCCCTTTCAGTGATGATGGAGATGTTCTATATCTGCACTGTCTGTGGTAGTCATTAGTCACAGTGGCTATTGAAAACCTGAGATGTGACTAGTATGAACTGAATTTTTAGTAATATTTAATTATAATTAATTGAATTTAAAGTGGCGACATTAGTGAGAATATTGGACAGCACAGTTTTAGATTTTAAATATTCAAAGCCAAAGTATTTCTTTGAAATTCTAATACCATTTTGCCAAATTTTCTTAAGATAGCTGAAACTTTTTCTCTTACATCTCAGCTATTAGTGGATTTTATTTTTTTTTCCTCCTCTAGATTATAATTCCCTTGAAGTCAAAAGCCAGAGTTTAGCTTCATAATTTTTTATATGGGCGCAGTTTAAGGACTGCAATCTGAGTTGGCACAACAAATGAACGAATTTGTATTAACTGTTATTAATTCATAAGAATAATAGCAAAATATCTTAAATTGGAGGTTACTGGAAACCATATCAAAAAAGCAACATCCACCTTAGAGTTCTTTTTTTTTTAAATTTATTTATTTATTTGACAGAGAGAAGATCACCGGTAGGCAGAGAGGCAGGCAAAGAGAGAGGAGGAAGCAGGATCCCCCCTGAGCAGAGAGCGCAATGCGGGGCCTGGATCCCAGGACCCTGAGATTATGACCTGAGCAGAAAGCAGAGGTTTAACCCACTGAGCCACCCAGGTGCCCCACCTTAGATTTCTTACCTTTGTTTCCCTGAACTTAGGACGGATTGCTCACCACTGTAGGCACTGAAAAAATTTCTACTGAATAGACTTCTTAGTGAAACTTTTTTTTTTTTTTCAATTTCAGAATTTAGAGTTTCTGGGGAAAGATCTGATACAGCCCCTTTCTTTTAGTGCATTGGAAATCACCTCCAAACAAGATGCCCCAGGGTGCAGCCCCGGCAGGCAGGGCTGGAAGTGCTTGCACCTCCTGGGCGGTGATAAACATAATGCGATTGCTTTATGCAATGGGATGGGAGATATCTTCTGATTGGCCAGCAATCAGACATTAATGACCAGTTAGCAACTGCGTTCAGGTCAATTAATTTATATTTGTATTTTGCAAACTAAAAGCTGCCCTGTTAGATTATTGATTCTTTGTCCCTGTATTCAATTTGTTTTTAATTGTGCCATCGCTGGGCCAAGCCCTCCCTCCTGGCAAGCTCATAATAAATCTGCCACCATCTCAACAATCAACAATAAATGTGTCTCTTCATGTCATTATTAATATGTCTCTTGGATTGGTTCATTACCACAGTTAACAGTTTATAAGAGCTGAATGGCACACTGCCAGGAGGATTCCTTTTCCCAAGGGCTATTTTGTCGTGATAGGATTGATGTTCCCAGGACTGTGTGTGTCTGAGGAAAGGGGCCTGGGACTTAATTTAATATAGTGGGTATACTGGATACCTAATCCTCTTTTTATCATAAACAGCTTTAGAAGAAGATACTATTGGAATAGAGATTTTACCCTCTCTTACAATTCTTCATCTTCTCATTTCCTATTCTCTTTTTATCTTCTTAATTCCTTCTTAAATTCTGTTCGGATAGACTTTTTCCCCTCCAAAACAACATACCAGGTATGTGGGTAATCTAAAATCCCCAATTTAGGGAGCAAGAGTTCCCCAGGAGCTGGAGTTTTATGATCATCATTATTATTATTTGAAAGTGGGGGAGAGGAGTTCCCTATATTTGATGTGTGAATGGTGACTAACAAACCTACATAAATACAGAATATCACCTTAATTGAGGTCAGTACTGGAAAAAAAATAAGCTCTATCTTAGACTAGAGATAATCATCAATTATCTTATTGTTATTGGCTCTTGTAGGTGGTAGAATTTTGTCTGGGGGAAATACAGATTGTAAATGAATTTAGAGGATGGCAGAAGAGATTCTCTGTGTCCCAGAAATGCCAAGCGAGAAACCTGGAAGGAGCAGAGAGTGCTTCATAAAACTCCCACAGTGGCCTGAGATCTAATAACAGTCCAGACGTTTGTCATTTCCAAGGCACAAGTTGCACCAGGACAAGAAATGCGGTCTCCCTCAGACACAGAGTTAACAGTCAATTTTTGATTCTGGTTATAGATTTTATACTTAATTTACTGCTAACAACACCCACACACATAACTTCTGTCCTTTGCACAAAGTTCTCCCAAACAGATCAAGCTGAGCTTATTGCAAGAGTGGGACATGAGGGAGAGGAGTGACACCTGTTGTTTCACTGGGTGGGAGTTCAAGTACCCCAGGGGAGTGGAGGGCAGGTAGAGTGGAGACTGGGCCAGGAAGATTTAGGAAACAAGGGGACAAGAGGAAGAGAAGGAAGAAGAACAAAGACATGCTTGGGGGAAGGCCACAGAGGTGCAGGAAAGGTGCCACTGAAAGTGTAGGGAAAAAGAAAGGTGGAGGAGGTCAAGAGAAAAGGCATAGGGACAGAGAAGTGCAGCCCCCAGGTACTGAGGACATGGGCCCAAGGGAGGGGGAAATCCATAGTCCAAGCTCAGCTGCCTTGGGCTCCCGAGGCTCTCCATGTCGTCTTCTCTAGTGCAACACGCATTGTAAGTCGTTCACAGGACACTACCCAATTCTCTCCACGAATGGCCTACCCGCCACCTGCTCCCTGCTACTCTGCTTGAACTCCTTCAGCACGTCCTCTGTAAGAGGCTGAGGGAAACTGAGGTAGTCACCCAGGTGGACCGTCAGGCTCAGGCAAGACTTTGAAACTCCACCCTCTACTCTCTTCCTGCTGCCCAGACACTAACAGCATGAACCAGTCACAGCTCAAGCAACTGAAGGTAGGGTTTATGTTTCTACGGTACTCTAATACCACGGGTAATCCTGCAAAAAAGGCAGTGTTCATGATAACCAAATCTTATTTAGAACATATACGGAAGAGAAACCCGGTCGTCTGGCTTCTCCCAGGTAGGAGGTGTGCACAACCTACCTTCTTCTTTGGCCCCTTCTTCTGGGACTTTAAATGAGTTACTTCACCTAAGTTTATTTAACCTAAGTGTCTTCACCTGTAAATTATAGGAAATAAAGCCTGCCCTACCTCCTTCTTAAGACTGTTGTGCATGAGGTAGACAGCACTCCATACTTGACTAGGTCTTATACAAAGAAAATAGTAAAATTATTTGTTTTAGGCTGCTAGGCTAATTTCTGAAAATGCCTCTGAGTTTGCCTGACAGGCATAAAGTTAGGGAAATTCAGGAATACTTAGATCCATTCACCTCTACCCTCTTAATATAGTTTTAACATAAAAATATAGCCACTTTCCTCATAATGTTTTAATAAATTATACTGGGTCTTTGTGGATAATGATCAAACTATGTCATCATCTGAATATATATAAATCTATGTGTGTTAAGCCCCCTATCCTTGAAGTCCTATATTTTCCCCTTATGATTGTTAAATAGTCTTCTAACTATTTTTGATATTGTCATAATATTATAGTCTCACAGCCAAGAGGTACTTCTGAAAAAATACATATACTTAGTGAAAGAGGATTTAAGAGATGAAGTAGACAGCTTTGAGGCAAAAAAAAAGAAATAATCACTGAAAGGTCATCAGAACTTTTGTTTAAGACTCTGTGACTCTTGTAAAGAAATCCAAAACTCAGATACTTTCTGAATATTACCTCTTTAAGGAGCTACTACCACATATCAAATGGCATAGCCTTATCTGTAATGAATCCTCCTTATTGCTGTCACGTCCAAAGTAAAATAAAATAAAATAAAATAAAATAAAAGTCTATGCTCCAGACTTTTAAAAAAAAAAAAAAAAGTCTGTGGCTATAGCACACCCCCACCCCCCCGAAATGCCCACTTTAAACACCCTACTGATGTGAGCGATGATGACAAGCCCTGAACCCTGGCATGGTTAATCCAAAGCACCAACAACTAATAACAGAATCAGAAAACACAAAATAGCTACTTGAGGAATAAAGCCTCCCAGTCCCTGGTTCTGCAACAGCAGGGTGGAAAGTGAGGGGACAGGAAAATCAAAGTTCCTTTAAAAAAAATTATCACACATAGAGGCAAAATGTCCCCGCAGCAGGAAGGAAAGTGGAAAACACACCAAATCAATCACCTTAAAAATAAGGTTTAAAATCTTCTACTACCTAAGATGTAGGTGGGGAGGGAGAAATGGGCCCAGCAGCTCGAAAATCTTTTATTAAACGGCATGCTGACTACAGGGCACAAACAGGAAAATGCAATTAAGGTCAGGCCATTAAAAAGAAGCCCTAGGATAGCTCTGAGAAAGACCAGAGGGTCAATCAGCAGGCAACTTGCAAAGGAAACTCCGAGAAAGTGCCAGGCAGAGGGTGGGGGCACCTCAGATGGGACATTCCTGAAATAAAGTCTCCTTGGGGCTTCCCACCCCCCGGAAGGGAAGAGAGTGTGACAGTGGTGGTGGGAGAGAAGGCAGAGGTGAGAATGCAGGACCCCCCAGTACCTGCCTTCCAGATGCTGGAGGACAGGTTCTCATCAGTATTTGTCAGTCAGAAGCTTTGGTTCTATCATTTCAACGGCAGTGGCGTCGACCCCTTTTTGGCTAATGTGTTCATAAGGAACATAAGGGAAAAGGAGGCAATGCGCTTTCAAATATGAGTCACTTGAGCATCTCCCCAGTCCTGCAGTTGCCCTTCCTCTCGCTCAGACTCAGTCCCGGTCCAGGTGATCTCTGCTGACCCTGAGTGGGCAGGTGTGGGGCCCTGAGGCGTGTGCACCCAGGTCTGCTCAGACTGCACTGAACGAATCTGTTAATGAGGAGCTTGACTTCTCATTAGAAGCTCCACAAAAATGGTGCTAAAAGAAGTCTCCGGGTTCAGGGGCCTTTGCTAGGGAGTGCCGATTCCCTGGTTAGTTACAGAAAGCCCACGCTTGTGGGGACCGCCTCCCCGCTCCATTCTGTACAGCACATAATACCCCCACTTGTGTCTGCTTCTTTCAGGGGCTTCCCCTAATGTGTACTAGCAGGAAGAGCCCAGGCCTCCTGTATTTCACCCCACCCCGCCCCAGGCTACGACTCTGTCCCTGTGGACCATAACCATGGAGTCACACACCTGATTTCCCCACCAACATGTGAGCACTGTGAAGATGGGGACAAAGTTTTCACCTCCCTGTGGACAAAAATACTTGTCTTCCATGTGTGACACAGGACCTAACGCAGATTATATGTTCAGAATGCTTAATAAATGTGTCTGGTATGTAATGAGCAATCAATAAGTATTTAAATGATAAGATGGGTGAAAATATTTGATTGATGGCTAACTGAAACAAATTGATTTTGGCATGTATGGACATGCAAAAATGATCTACAGATCCCCTATCATCCAGGGATAGCTACGATGTGAGTCTGGTGGTAACCACCCATCTTTCTTTCCTCTGCAGGCTGTAAGAGCGTTCCTAACTCATGGCTGACGCAGTGTTGATCTCCATTCCAGCCTGGCCTGTCTCTAATCCTGTGCTGATTCAGGGCCTCCTCGTTCTGCCTTCCATCCTACAGAGCCCAAAGCCACAGGCTTTACTGTCCACCCCCCCCCCATCTCCTTGGCTGGAGACAGTGTGCTAATTGCTGTGGGGTGTCCTTGTCCTCAGTGCTCAGCCTCCATGACACTCCAGAGCTCATCTATTACACGTACCCTGTGCTAGTCCTTTCTGATTCCCACTTGCTCTAGCAGAAGTCTGTGGGGTGCCTACAGGACAGCCCTTTGTTGTGGACAGGTTCTCATAAGGGACGTCAACTACAAAGTGCCCATTCTGGCTGCAGAAAGAGGGGTTTTATAGACTTCTCTGAATTTAGGAAGGGGAGAGTAATTTCTAGTTATAATGCAGTTTGGAACATGCTCCCATTTTCCCCAGAAACAATTGCCTTGCAGTGATTTTCTGTCTCTGAGAGTAAATGTTCCTTGGGCCGCCACTCCTGTGAATCAAAGCATTCCCGGTGCTAGGTGAGTGGGGTTTATAGCTCAGTCAGTTCTGGCTACCTCCGTGAGGCCTGTGCTAACATCCCCTTCCCTCATTCTACTTTCTGAAGGTATCATTGTTCCCTTTCCTCTTCTACTGCTTCCTCAATCCCTCTGCCTCTTCCTTAACCCTCTGCCCTCCAAGCCCGCGGTGCTCACCTACCTCTTGCAGCAGGGAAAGCCCGAGGGCCAGGCCAATTTTGCCAGTACATTTGCATACATTTACATTTAGTTGGCCTGCAAACAAGATGATTATGCAAAGTTCTGCTCTGAGCAGGAAAGGATTCTGTTTGGATTCAGGAACTCTCCCTTCCATAGAACACAACTAGGTGTGAGAGGCGCTGTAAGTCATTGCTATTCCGCGGAAGAGTGCAGGAGTGTGATTGATGGTAATGAAGGCTGGACCCAGGTGTCAGGGGGACAGCTCCAAGTACAAAAGTCACCCAGCTGGGCTCCTGCTTCCATCTCTGCATCTCCCCAGGGTCATCTTGCCCCCAGTTAGGTGAAGAGTTGAGGGCTGCCTCTCACATTCCACGGCATGCCCTCTGGCTCACCGTCCCAGCAGCTCTCCGGTGGGCCTGTGTTCTCAGGGCTCTTCTCCTAGTAAATTCAACACATCTCTGAAGAAATCAGCTTTCAGGCCACCAGCCTGCTTTTCCTTCATGTGTTGAAAGCTTTACTGGGTCCCTGATCCGTTTTCTTTCTTGTGAGGAATGTAAGATCCTTGGGTTCAGCCATGATGCCAGACTCCTTTACAAATAAGGGTCTAGTGCTTGGTTTGCAGAAAATACTCACTTGGTTATAAGAACACAGTATGGTGAGTCAAAAGACCTAGAAACTACTCTATATCCATTACTTGTACTGTATTAGGCATACAGATGAACTTTCTTAGATCTGTTTCTTGCTGTATAAAATAAAATAAGGGAGAAGTCTATGTTCTGAATTCCATTCCTGCTCAGAAGTTCCAGAATTTTATGCCTGGGGTGTAAGGTTTTCACAGTCAGGTAAAGGGAGAGGAGAGAAGCCTCCAGCTGAGGTTGGAGCCTCAGTATCCTCGGGGTAAGGTTTTCAGTGTCCATGAGGATGAGCAGTAGAGAGAGCGAGTAAAGGAGAGAAGCAGGTGCAGTAAGTGGTTTAGGCAGGCTTTAATGGAGGCGCTCTGGCGAGGTTCCCTGGTCCAGCAGAGGAGGGCCAGGGAAGTCCCAAGGTGGGGTTGGCAGCACTTATTTTTATCAGTGGGATAAGGGTGGGCTTTCTGGGGGATTTTAGGCGGGAGTTTCTAGGCAACTGGGGTGGGGGTGAGGTCCTGGGGGGGATGTGATCTTTGGGGAGTGTTGCATGTTCAGGGGAGACTGAGTGTTGGCTCAGTCCCCGCGACACAGCATTCTGAGAACGGGAGTTCCCAAGATAGCCGGTCCGTTGCCATTTAATGGCTTCCTCAGTTTCCCGGTCCCGCCGGCCCACCATGGGGTTACGGGTTACATATTTTATAATATTTTATAGTACATTTCTATAACTTTCCACAGATATATTTATATTGCAGTCTATCCATTGTTTCTGCTCATTCACTAAATATTTAATACCTACTAAGTGAAAGCATAACCAGTGAGAATATGTTGAGCGTCATCTCTGCGTTAAGTGCTTCGTCACAGTCCCGAGGATAAAATAATGTAAATCATCCTCCTGCCTTTCACGGGGTGATTTTCTTACCTCTTTCCACTATTTTACACTCTGTCCTCGAGGGACATGAGATTGATCATGTCAACAGGAACACCTAAAATGCACAATGTGGATAATAGCCCTCAATGATATTTGCTTGACTAGAATTAAGTGGAACCCTACTTGAATTCTAAAATTTTCCATTATTTTTACATCTTTAGTGGGAGAGGGAGGGCAATGACAAAGAACAGAGTAGTCACAACTACATTTTTCATCTGTATTTATTGAAAATTTATTTTGAGGGGACACCTGAGTGGTTCAGTGGGTTTAGCGTCAGCCTTTGGATCATGTCATGATCCCAGGGTCCTGGGATTGAGCCCCTCCTTGAGGGGCTCCCTGCTCAATGGGGAGTCTGTTTCTCCCTCTCCCTGCCCCTGCCCTGGGTTCATGCTCTCTTTCTTGCTATCTCTCTGTCTCAAATAAATAAATAAAATCTCCCAAAGAACCCAAAAATTAAAAAAAATAAAAAATGTATTTTGGGAAGTGTTGTGGCAGGTAAGTGGCTAAACCACCAAACTAGGTCTTACCTTAAACATTCCAGGGTAGGCTGGGTTAAGTCTTTGTCCCTTGGATACCGAACAGTCATTTCTTTAAAAATAAATTCACCTTACCTAATCATTTATTGAGTGCTGATTATATTCATGATATGGTAGGAACTGTGGAGAGGAATGGGCAAAAAGTCCAAAGAAGTTTTCATTCCCGAGGGAAGACAGAACATACCCTCACAAAATAGAGAAAAAGTGTTTAAACTGAGCATTCGGTAAAACATATTTTAGTAAAATGTGTATTTGGTATTTAGCACTAGCCTATCAGTGTTTATTTACTTTACAAAAAGACTGATTTAATATTTCCTCTTGGAAGCTTTGGAGGTAGCTCGAAGTTAAAATGTCCGGAATTAAACTCAAATGTTGCTACAGCAGTGTTTCCCCTCAGTGTTTGGCAGCGCCATACACTGAGTTCCATGAACCATTCCATCAGATATTTCTCCCCACAGTCCCTTTAAGCATTGGCCCTTAGTTGACCTCAGCTACATAACAAGATACCATGGACTAGGTGACTTGAACAATAGAAATTAATTTTCTCACAGTTCTGGAGGTTAGAATTCCAAGATTGAGGTGCCATCACGGTTGGTTTGTAGGGAAAACTCTCTTCCTGGCTTGTAGAAAATGGCTTTCTAGCTGTGTACTCACATGGCCATTTCTCCATGTGCATGGGTAGGCAGACAGAGAGAGAGAAGAGAGAGAGGGAGAGAGAGAGAGAGAGAGAGAGAGAGAGATCTGGTGTCCCATCCATTTATAAAGATGCTAGTTCTATCAGATTAGGTTGCCATGCTTGTGACCTTATCTAATCTTAATTACCTTCTTAAAGACCCTATCTCGAAATATGGTCCCATTGGGGGTTAGGGCTTCAACACTTGAAACTTGGGAGGTTGTAATTCATTCCTAAACAAGTAGCATGTAAAATAACTCTAGCTTCTAACATCTCAAGCTATTAGTTGTTTAACACAGTAAAATTGTATTGCTTGCTCAGATATTCCAATTATCTGGGATCTAGAAAAGGTCAAAATGCTAAGTTCCATGCAATCATTCAAGAATAAAACCTGACTGAGGTTCTGCCCCCAGAGCATGGTGACAATGTTAACCCTAGTCATTGACATCTAGCAGGCTGACTGGAGAGGAGCAAAGATTGAGTATAGAAAGATGTGTTGTTTTGTTTTGTTTTTGGTGGGGGAAATTTGTTTTCATATGTTTGGTTTTTGTTATGGTCTAGAGTTCTTGGAAATGGTATATACAACTTCTGCTTACATTCCTTTGGCTAGAAAACATAGTCTAGCTCTCTGCCCAAGAAGAGAAGAATAGATTTGGTGAATATCTAGCCTCTCTCTGCCATACTAAATCCTGTTCACCATTCTCCAAAAATACTTCTTAAATGTACCCACCTCTTTCCATCTTCACCACTCAATAATCTAGAACAAGATACTGTTGTCACTCAAATTACTACAGAAACCTACTGAGTTGTTTATCTACATCTTCTCTTATAATTTTTAAATGGTAAAATATACACAGCAGTTACTACTGTGACTATCTTAAAGTGTATAATTCTGTGGCAATAAATATATTCACAAACCTGTGCAACCATCACCCACCAGCAATTGCTAGAACGTTTTCATCATCCCAAATTTGGTCTGCATTAAACATTAACTCCTATGCCTTCCTCTCCCCAGCTACTGGTAACCTCTCTGCTTCTACTCTTGACCACGTCACATTATTCTTGCAGCCCAAATGATTTCCCAACAAAGTCTAATCACACATGCATGCACAATGTTTTGGTCCTTAAATGACTTCCCATTGGTCTTAGCAACAGTCCCTAATGTGGCCTCCATTCCCCGAGAGCTCTGATCCACAGCTGCCTTCTGGTCTGATGTAAGCACACCCTGTGCTCCAGGCACGCACAGGGCTCTTCATTTACAGCTTCCTGACTCCCAGACTCTCCTCCCACCTCTGGGTATTTGTGTTGGCTGCTTTTCCTCTAACTGTTCCCCCCTCCCCATTTGCCTTGTCAACTCATATTAGCTTCTAGATCTTATCTCCACTGTAACTTCCTCAGCAGTTTCCTCTCAATCTCCTGACGATGCCAAACCGGCCTATCAGAGAATTTCATGGCGTCTTCTATCTCTTTTCTGAGTACTCCTTGCATTACTGCACACACTTTCAAAATTCTGTAGTAGATTTATTTCCTCACTGGACCTTAAATTTCATAAGTATGGAGACTGTACTGTTTATGTTCACTGTTTTATTTCTAGTACCAAAGTAATACCTAGCATATAATAGGCATTTGATGAATAAATTATAAATGAAGAGATGAATGCTATTGCACCAGAAGGAGCTGAAATCAGAGTGACACAGAAAATGACTTGGAAGAAAGGAGCATGAAACATTCGTAGAATTGGCCTACAACAAGGATGAAGACATTCCCTGCTGAATGAAGAGCATAATTAGTTTTTATTTTAAATTTTATTATTTATTCATTTGCCATAGAGTCTCTTTATCACATGATTTCTTTTTAAATCATAGTGATAATGATATGATGATTAGGACAATGTTGAAAAGAAGAATGTTTCTAAATTTTAGAGCATGCCTTTCTTTGGAAGGAAGAGAAAGAAAAAAAAAAAACAGTATTGTTGAATGATAACTGCTGAGCAAGCAATTTCACATGATCCCGTATTTGATATTAAAGTTCCTTTAATAGAGTATCTTTGACATTTCTACTACATTCTTGAGAGCTTTAAAAAGAAATGAAACTGAGTCTCAGAGCTCACAAATAGGAAATCCAAGAGTAGAATTTAGGCATTCAGATTCTCAGATATCTTAGTCCTGGTATCCCCTATTAACACTCTCATATTTCAGTTCTCTACAAATTGGATGAATTCATAATATGAATAAAACCCATTTAAAATCTTTTTTTCTTTTTTGGTGTATACTGAAACACTTTAATATTTACATTGAATGTTATGAGTTACAAATCTTGTCATTGTAATATTTACATTGAGCCTTATTAGTTAGAATTTTTTTAAAGGTTTATAATAATTTATTTTATTTTTTCACTGTTCCAACATTGTTTATGTCCCACGCCCAGTGCTCCACAAAATCTTGAAAAAAAGTGTATCCTTGTTTACTATGTGGAAATAGTTGACATAAAAAAGAAGGTAGAGCTCAGAAACCAATTTAGAATCTTAAAAAATGTTTTAACCAAGCTCTTAGTTCTGGGCCTCTGTAAAAGAGATCCTGACTAAATGTCAATGTTTTATTTTTGTGGCAAACTCTCAGAGCCAAGAGTGCGAAGGCAAAGTGAAGTCGGAAAGAGAAGAATGGAAAGCAATAGGTGATGTTGTGTTATCAGTCCTAGCTGCAGATCCGTGATGAGTGCGGAAGCAGCATGCCTCGGCCTGCGAGGCAATCAACGGGGTCCACT
>PITA01008776.1:15912-82229 GCA_004023965.1 Spilogale gracilis
ATCAAGCTGCAAAGTTTATTAAAACACGAAGGGGTTATATAGGCAAGGGATAGGGGAAGTGCGCCCGATAGGTTGCTTTCAGGCGTGCTCTTGTACATGATTGGTGGGGCCAGGCATGATAGGCGCGTGATCAGGCTACTGATTGGTGTGCTCCTTTATGTGCGCCGTTGGGCTCCCTGAGGCTCTGTGGTAACCGCATTCTGTTATGTAGGTGCAAGGGTCAGGCCTGATTGTGTCGGCCTTCTTGAGCCATACCTCGGTCCCCAACAGCAGCATAGTGGGCCACTTGGTATGTGTTTCCACTCATCCATGCAGGAAATCTACAAAACAACTCCAGAGAGACTATACCTTGAAACTCTCCATGATCAGGAAGAATGGAAAGATGACTTACTGACCTGACTCCCTTGCCTCATTTCTTATTTTCCTTTGATGAAAGTTTACTCTACAACAAGTGAACTCCTCAGACCTCTGGGTTGCATTGCATGGGCCCTGCAGTGATCACTGGGGAAGCTAGATCCCATGCCCTGAGGGATGGCATTTCATCTGGAGTTGGAAGTGGGAGAGGACCCAGGGACCTTGGGTGGTCAGCCAGTCAGCTTCAGATGGCAGAACTGCGAGGGCATGCCTGGATCTGGCCAGCCACGGGGGCTAAGGAAGCTGTGCAAGCAGCCAAAGATGGGGGAGGCAAGGAAGCCAAAAGAATTTGAGGAACAAAGTAAGATGTCTGATACACAGGCTTTTGAAACACTGCTGCATTTGGTATAGTTAGCTTTTCTACTTGAATCTTCTCTCACACTGGCCAGATGGTAAAAATGTAAAGACTGACAATATTGTCTTAGTAAGGATGGATATCAACTAACAGAGACACTGCTGCTGGGAATTGCTTCATCTACATTAGAAAGTTGCTTGGCAATTTCTATTAAACCTAAACTTAAATGTATTTTATACCACCCCAAATTCAACTTGTAATATTTTCCCAAAAGAAATTTGCATTAGAAGACATGAAGAAGAATGTTTACAGTAGATTTTCTTTCTTTTTTTTTTTTTAAAGATTTTATTTATTTATTTGACAGAGAGAAACACAGCCAGAGAGGGGACAAAGGCAGAGGGACTGAGAGAGGGAGAAGCAGGCTTCCCACTGAGCAGGGAGCCCAATGTGGGACTTGATCCCCGGCCTCCAGGATCATGACCTGAGCCGAAGGCAGTCGCTTAACCAACTGAGCCACCCAGGCACCCCAACAGTAGATTTTCTTTTATAAAAACCCAAAATTGGAAACAGCTCAAAGCCTGTCAAGGTAATAAGTTAACAGGTTATGGAATACATACAATGAAAAACAACACAGCTATAAGTGAAGAACAAACTGCTAATAGAGATAACACATAGGGATCTCAGAAATCACAGTGAGTGATGGAAGCCACACACAGAGAGTACCTGTTAGAGTCATCTATATGAAATTCAAGAGACTTATATTAGTGGTAATCTTTTGGGAAAGTATTAAATAGGAAAGAGCATGATGGAATCACTGGAAAGAGGAATATTTAATATCTTGATCTGTGTGTGGTTAAATGAGTTCATACACATGTACAAGTTCACCTGTTGTACCTTTAAATCTATATTCTTTGTTGTATTTGAGTCACACCTCAATTACACACACGCACACACATACACCACAGACCTCCCTTCCTGAAATGTTATGAAGCAAATATCAATCACTATGAAAACATATAGATAAAGAACATCAAACCCCCCAGCTTTGGGGTTTGTTCATTAAAACCTTTGTTTAGGGGACATGGGGTAAGTTTGTCCTCCATGGAATTCGTAAATTCTGCAAGAAAAGGACGGTTTTCAATTGCTGGGAAAGGAACCATCCCTTGTGTTCTCCCACCGCTAGAGTCTTGACAGCCACAATTAAAATAATGAATGATCAAAGGAAGAACAAACATTTAGGTCAAAACACGAGCCACCAAATGGGTCACGCAGGCTGCTAAAAGATATTTTCTTTTTGCTCCAAGAAAAATGATGAGGAAAAAAAAAATGATTCACAAAGAAAACACAGAAGGATGACAAAGCTTTAGTCCAGCAGTAAAGATCAAAATTCAAGTCCCTAGAGCGACAAGAGAAGTATC
The DNA here is from genome assembly GCA_004023965.1 of Spilogale gracilis. Lineage (NCBI taxonomy): Eukaryota > Metazoa > Chordata > Mammalia > Carnivora > Mephitidae > Spilogale > Spilogale gracilis. The sequence continues at coordinate 18,040 of PITA01008776.1, forward strand.
TCTGGGAGAATAACAATGAGTAGAGGGGAAAGTCATTCCAGAAAGAGGAGTCAGACAAAGACGGGAAGAAAGAGGGCCTCTTACAAAAGAATCAAACATGAAAAGAAGAGAGAGAGGTGTAAAAATCTATAAAAAGGCCACTGAAGAAGAGAAAAGTGCAAAAAGAAAAGAAAAAAGAAAAAGAAGGACTTGAGATGAAAAATAAAAATAAAGAAGATTTAAAGAAGGGGTGAAATAGCAGAGGGAAAAGGACTCACCGATTGCTCTGAAGAAAAACATGTCTGTGGTAGAAAATTGATGTTTGTAGCAGCAGCAGGGGCTGAGCCTGATGTGGGTCAGTAGGCCAACTGCCATCTCCCCCCACAACCTGCTCTGCTGTGGCTGGTCCAGCCTGGAAAAGACCACTGCTGAGAGAAATCCCAGGAACTGGAACCAGGATGATCTTTGTTAGATTTCACTGGCCCTGGGCTGAAGCTCTAGGGTGCTGAGCAGAGTTCTCTCTCTCTCTCTCCAAGGTACCACATTTTGTTTGGGAGGCAATGATAATGATGTCCTTGGTTTTTGTTCATCAAAGGTGGAAGCATTCATCTCAGTGAATCAGTGTTGGAAATCTTTATAGGGGTGAAACAAGAAAGGGAGCCAGAAACCTGGGCTTGCTACCTAGCCCTCTGCTTACTGTGAAGCCTCAAGCAACTGATTCATTCCTTTGAGCCTCTATTTTGTCAGCTGTGGATTGGGGATATTATCATTTGGGCAATGGTTCAAATGGGATAGTGTAGAAGAAAGACTTTTCATCCATCATATAGCACTATGGAAATTTTAGTTATTTAGACTATTATATTTATATTGTGGTTAAATTATTACATACATTTAGTTGTGATGACCAATTTTGCTTTTGAAGGGTATTAGATGGAGACTTCAGGTCATTGACTAATGAACTTAACCAGGAAAAACATATATATTCTGCAGGGGTGTCTGGGGTTTAATGGTTGCTGCACACGTGGAAAAGCTGGCATCTGTTTCCGAGTGGTAAAACCCCTGAGACAGCATGCGTAAACCCGAGTTTATTGAGAAGTGTGACCACCTATGAAACATGAAACAGCCTGGGCTCTAAGCTTCACTTTGCCTGCAAATTTTAAATGGCTCCTTCATGGCCTCCAGTTGTGCCTGTCTAGTGCATTTTGAAGAACTGAAACATTAAAAACAACAACAACAAAACAGAGCTGATTAATTACTGCAAAAGCTGTTTTAGTGGGAAAAAAGAGAAAAGTTGTTGTCCTATTATATTTCTGGAAAAAATGAGCATTTTATCGCTTCTACAAATTGCTCCCTGGAAAGTACTTTCATTTTCTAATTGTTCATAAATTTACTGACAGGTGGTTACACAGTAGGTGTAACATCGTTATTTTCATTTTATTATATACATGTTTTAACGAGAAAATCTGGAAAGGCTGGGTATTATATATCATTTGATGTACCCTGAAAATGTGTGGGTGGGCAGGCATAGCCCAAGGCTGTTGCTTCCCCATGTATCTCTACGTCTCTTTTCCTTCACACAGGGTCAATCTAGACAGTTGTGACTGGTTAGAATACATTAAGGTGGTGACAGTAAAAATAAATCGTTTTTCTATGGTTACTCTTTTGCTTAAAAAATAAGATTTAAGAGTCGCTTTCGCTTTCACTGAAGGATTTGTCACAAGTTTTCATTACCAGAGACAAAACAAATCTGAGTTTATATGGTCACTGAAAAGTTGGTGTTTGATGACAATTAGTTGTGTCGGGCAGATTGCTGTGTTGCACTTAATATATCCTGGTACATCCACTTGAGACTCTTAACTCTGGGAATTTACTCCAGCATTGTTTAACATATCCGTAGCACCTAGCATTTTGGTAAGATCTTTACAGGCACTCAATAAATATTTGTGCCTTGCTGTTGCAGTTATGAATCATAATTTATCTGCAGAGTTTAATATATTGATTAATAAAACTATCCTCTCATGGAATTAATAACCTTATGATTTACATTAAGACAACTACAGGAAAATGAGTTCAGCAACTAGGTTCAAGTGTTTATGAGGACACAGCAGGTGCAAAGAGCATGTATAATTGGCTTCTACCCCCACCTTTTTGAAACTGCTCATATCAAGGTTATCATTAACATCCAAATAGCTGGATTTATTTCTTCACACACTGCATCCCTCAATAGCTTTTGAAGCTGTTTTCCACTCTTTCCTTATAGAAATACTCTTTTCTTGTTTCTATCATGTTACTTCACATGGTCTGTATGCCACTACTCACTCCTCAGTCTTTTTTAAGGATGCCTCCTCAACGTTTAACCTTGCATGGCAGGGCTCACTGAGTTTCCATCCAGACCCTCCTCTGTTCACTCTATACCTCCCCCATACTGATCTCACTGATCCAAAATTTTCATCCTAGCCTAACAGTCTGGATGTTTCTCTTGAACTCCTAAAGCAACCATCTGCTAGCCATACACACTGAGTATCCTGTCATTCACCTCTACTCCACAGGTCCAAAATGAAGTTCTTAGCGCTCCTTATCTACTCCTGCTTTTCCTATTTAATTCTCTATTTTTAATTTATGGCTCCATTAGAGTGGCCAGATTTAGGAAAAACAAGGAAGAAACAGGAAACATAAATTTGAAGTTCAGAGAAGGAGGAAATATTTTTTTTTAGTATTAGTATGTCCCATTCAATGTTTTCTTTATTCATTTTTAAAAATTTTATTTCTTCTGGCTTTGATTTATAATTGACAATAAAAATTGTATATATTTAGGGTATAAATGTGATGATTTGACCAACATCATTCAAAGTTTAAAATCAAATTTAATTGGGTGTCCTGTATTTTATCTGGTAACCATACCCTTTCACTAGTTATGGAGACTGAAACAACGGGGTTATCTCTGACATTTCCCTCTCTCTTCTTCTTTCAAAGGCAAACAATCACCAATAGGTTTCAGTCCACTTTTCTAGCATTTTTAGTCACCTGATTACTTTTCTTTATGTTCCAAACCAACACCTTAATACAAGTTCATATCACTTCTTGCTCAATACCCCATATTTTCCTGTTCTTCTTCCTCCTGCCTCATCTCCCTTCAGTCTATTTCCCACAAGACAGTGACCTTTTAATGTCATGTTAAGTTATATGAGCAGTGACAATCACAAGAGAGTTAATGTAGGCTTTTACACAGAGCAATGGTATGGAAAGCACATTTTAGGAAGATATCCATGATGTGAGCGGGGCTTAAGGACTTCCACCAGCTCGTATGTTTCCTCTTTCACAGACTCTAAAATCAGTCACACCATTTCTTATACAGTCTCTAAATCACCACCACTATCTTCATATCTCCAAGCTTTGGCAGTGACTTGTGACTTTGACAGAAACACCTCTGCTCATGCCCTCAGAATACAGATTAGATGTCATCTCTTCAGAAAGATTTCTTAAATTTGAGTGTTAAATAAGGTGCCTTTCTTCTGTGTTGTCACATCATATATATCTACCACTGTTGTGGAATTTGTGTGTATTATAGTTGTCTGCTTGTTATTCTGTTTTCAAAATCAGATCATGAGTTTGTCTGATTTTGGACTCAGACGTAGTCTTCAGTCTCCATATACTCAACACCTGGCAAAGTGCTTGGCATAATTGAGCTTTCAATATGTGCTTGTGGTATGAATATAAAAGAGGGCAAAGTCCATGCCTACAACTATCTTTTACATTCCCTGTTAAGTCCTTAGGAGTCCTCATGGATCCTAGTCATTGTGAAATTCCCTAATAGAGCTCTGAGAACTGTAGGCTACTTTTTTTTCTCTATAAGATTTTATTTATTTATTTGATAGAGAGATTGCAAGTAGGCAGAGAGGCAGGCAGAGAGAGAGGAGGAAGCAGGCTCCCTGCTGAGCAGAGAGCCCAATGTGGGCCTCGATCCCAGGATTCTGAGATCATGACCTGAGCCGAAGGCATAGGTTTAACCCACTGAGCCATCAGGGGCCCTATAGGCTACCTTATTTATACAGAGCAGACACACTCCCACAGTAGCATTTATTATATTGTATTTTATTTATATATTTAAATGCCTGTATACATTTTTTTTCACGAAACATTCATTCAGCTCCTATGAGGTAGACACCAGTCCCTTTCTTCAAGGAGTTTATGATCTTTGCCAGAAATAAAAAAAAAAAAAAAAACCAAGATAGTAATAGTTAACCCATCTTGGACACTATAATAGATGTACAAACAGGGTACGATGGGGCTAAAAGAGGAAATGGTCTCCCTCTTTTTAAAAATATTTTATTTATTTATTTGACAGGGATATATGACAGGTAGGCAGAGGCAGGCAGAGAGAGAGAGAGGAGGAGGCAGACTCCCTGCTGAACAGAGAGCCCGATGTGGGGCTCAATCCCATGACCTGGGCGGAGGCATGGGTTTAACCCACTGAGCCACCCACGCACTCCTGGTCTCCCTCTTATAGGGACAACAGGAAACATTTGATAGAAAGGTTGATGCTGAACACATTCTGGAAGGATGATGAGAAAGAAACGCAACGGACAAGGGAGAATAGGCTAGGACCTGTGGAATGGCACTCTAAGGAACTTTGGATGGCTGGAACATGTGGGGGGAGATAAAACTGGACAAAAGGCATCAGTCAGATGCAATGGAGAACTAAATGTAAAGATAAGGAATTTGGAAACCACAGAAAGATTTTAAGCTGGGTGAGAATTATGATTAATGTGACCAGATTTTGATTTAAAAAACATATATCTTATCATGAATGCAGATAAGGTGTACAGAAGATATGGGAAAGGTTGGTAGAAAATGAAAAATCACCTTATCTGTATGAGTAGGCTAACCTCTTAGAAATAATGATCCACTAAGGACATCCTGACATGGCCTAAATAAATGAGTCTACCATGAGAAGTAGGAGTGGGCCTAGGATTCAAATAATCTGGTATATTGCTATATGGTATGAGATTTAAAAAAAAGAAAAATGAGTTACTCATCAAGCCACCTGGGTTTTGGATTATAGACTTTCACATTTGTTCTTTTGCTGATATATGTCCTCTGTACAGAACATTTTTAAGGGAACGTTCTCTCTCTCTCTCTCCACACTCACACACATATATAAATGCATATATCTTTAAAAAAAATCATGATATATTCAAATGATGAAACATCACACCTGCCAACACTGAAAAGCTATAAATAGAGAGTAAAGTATAAATCTAGAGAGAAAAATAAGCATATCCATTACATATCAGTTGCAATTAGGAGAGTATTCTGATGGCAGACTAAAGAGAAATGGTTGTTGAATTGTTTTAAAAAATGTAAGAACATGAAATATAAGATATAGGACAACCAGAGAAGCTATATACCTATTGAAAGAACTATTATGAAGATGATGTGAATTATCCAATAACTCAAACATCTCAAATAAATTGACTAGATTTATTAATTTGTAGGCAAAAATATAAGGTTTTTTAAGGGTGAAAATTTAAAAAAATCCAAACCAAATTACCATAGCAATCTTTATAGCAAGAATATTAAGAGTAGATGTTGTATTCAGGATTTCTAGTCATAGCTATTCATGCTTCAGATGTAGAACACCTCTTGTATACTCACGTCCTGTCAGACTATGAATGTGGCCATGTATAAATTGTGATTTTCTGCTGTAATAGTAGAGACAGATATGGGAAGTAGATAACTATAATCAAATGCTGAAATATATTCATATTCAAGGAGAACATTACGGCTTTGTTGCTGCTGTTGTTGTTGTTATTTAAGATTTATTTACTTATTTAAGAAAGAGAGAGCACAAGTGGGAGGGGCAGAGGGAGAGGGAGGGAGAAACTCAGGTAGACTCTGTGCTAAGCACAGAGCCTGATACAGGGCTCAACAAGGGGTTCAACCCTTGTCAATCATAACTTGAGCTGAAATCAAGAGTCAGATGCTTAACTGACTGCACCACCCAGTCACCCCATATTATGTTTTTTTTTATAAAAGAGAGAATGACTAACATTGTGGTGTGGTCCTGGAGATCTTCAATAAGCTGAAGTTTAGATAATAGGTGATTTCCAGGAAAATAAACCCGAGTGAAAATATTCTCTGGAGAGAGAGCAGTATGCAAAGTTGTAGTTGTGATGAAGTATTGTCCTAGCCTAGCAGTGGATGAAAATGCAACACTTGCCCTCAAGGAGCATCCAATTGGAAGAGAAGGCTGATGCATTCCCAATAAACAATAATGCAGCAAATTCGGTCAGAGTTAATTTCTGTAACTGTGGAAGAAGGAATTTGATGAGAATAAGAAAATGCTTTAAATAGAGATGGAACTTGCACTGGGCCTTGAAGAATACATAATATTTGGAAAGAAGGTGGAGATTAATGAAAGTACAGAGAAAAGAATAATTGATTAATGAAAAGTACAGAGAAAAGAATAAAATCTAAATTGGGGGTTTGGGTTTGATATGAAAGAAAATAGGGTCCATTTAGAGATTTGCAAGCAGATAAGTGACCTGAGGAAAAAAAAAACACTGTTTAAAGATTAGGCTGTCTCAGACCAATATCCCTGATAAATATGGATGCAAAAATTCTCACCAAAATACTAGTCAATAGGATCCAACAGTACACTAAAGGGATTATTCACCATGACCAAGTGGGATTTATTCGTGGGCTGCAAGTTTGGTTCAACATCCACAAGTCAATCAATGTGATACAATACATTAATAAAAGAAAGAATGTGAACCATATGCTACTCTCAATAGAAGCAGAAAAAGCATTGATGAAGTACAACATCCTTTCTTGATCAAAACTCTTCACAGTGTAAGGATAGAGGGTACATACCTCAATGTCATAAAAGCTATATATGAAAAACCCACAGCAAGTATTATTCTCAATGGGGAAAAACTGAGACCCTTTCCCCTAAGGTCAGGAACACAGCAGGGATGTCCACTCTCACCACTGCTATTCTACCCAGTACTAGAAGTCCTAGCCTCAACAATCAGACAACAAAAAGAAATAAGAGACATCCAAATCAGTGACGAAGAAGTAAAACTCTCACTCTTCCACAAATGATATGATACTTTATGTGAAAAACCCAAAAGACTCCACCCTAAAACTGCTACAACTCATAAAGGAATTTAGTAAAGTGTCAGAATATAAAATCAATGCACAGAAATCAGTTGCATTTGTATACATCAACAACAAGACAGAAGGAAGGCAAATTAAAGAGTTGATCCCATTTATAATTGTACCCAAAAACCATAAGATACCTAGGAATAAATCTAACCAAATAGGAAAGAAGCAATACTCAGAAAACTATAGAATACTTATGAAAGAAATTGAGGAAGACACAAAGAAACTGAAAAAGTTCAATGCTCGTGGATTGGAAGGACGAATATTGTGAAAATATCTGTACTACCTAGAGCAGTCTGCACACTTAATGAAATCGTATCAAAATACCATTAACTGTTTTCAAAGAAATAGAACAAATAATCCTAAAATTTGTATGGAATGAGAAGAGACCCCAAATAGCCAGAGGAATGTTGAAAAAGAAAACCAAAGCTGGTGGCATCACAATTCCAGATTTCAATCATCAAGACAGCATGGCACTGTCACAAAAACAGACATATAGGTCAATGGAACAGAATAGAGAGCCCAGAAATGGGCCTTAAACTCTATGGTCAACTACTCTTCAACAAAGCAGAAAAGAATGTCCAATGGAAAAAAAGACAGTCTTGTTAGCAAATGGTGAAAATTGGACAGCCGCATGCAGAAGAATGAAACAGGACTATTTCTTTACACCACATACAAAAATAGACTCAAAATGGGTGAAAGACCTCAATGTGAAAAAATGTCATCAAAATACTTGAGGAGAATACAGGCAGCAATCTCTTCGATGTCAGCCCCAGCAACTTCTTCCTAGACACATAACCAAAGGCAAGGGAAACAAGGGCAAAAATGAAGTGTCAGGACTTCATCAAGATAAAAAGCTTTTGCACAACAAAGTAAACAGTCAACAAAACCAGAAGACAACCAACAGAATGGGAGAAGATATTTGCAAATGATATATCAAATAAAGGGCTAGTATCCAAAATCTATAAAGAACTTACCAAATTCGGTGGCGCCTGGGTGGCTCAGTTGGTTAAGCGACTGCCTTCAGCATGGGTCATGATCTTGGAGATCCGGGATCGAGCCCCACATCGGGCTCCCTGCTCAGCGGGAAGCCTCCTTCTCCCTCTCTCACTCCCATTGCTTGTGTTCCCTCTCTGGCTGTGTTTCTCTCTGTCAAATAAATAAAATCTTTAAACAAACAAACAAAAAAAAGGAACTTACCAAACTCAACACCTAAAGAACAAATAATCCAATCAATAAATGAACAGAAGGCTTGAACAGACATTTCTGCAAAGAAGACATCCAAATGGCCAACCGATACATGAAAAGGTGTTCAACATCACTTGGAATCAGGGAAATACAAATCAAAACCTCAATAAGATACCACCTCACACCAGTCAGAATGTCTAAAATTCACAAGTCAGGAAAGGACAGATGTTGGTGAGGATGTGGGGAAAGGGGAACCCTCCTACACGGTGGGAACATAAGGTGGTGCAGCAATTCCACAAAAACAGTATTGAGGTTGAAATTAGAGCTACCCTACAACCCAGCAATTACTCTACTGGGTATTTACCACAAAGGTACAAATGTAGTGATCTGAAGGGGCACATGCACCCTAATGTTTATAGCAGCAATGTCCACAATAGCCAAACTATGGAAAGAGCCTAGATGTCCATCAACAGATTAATGGATAAAGAAGGTGTGAGGGGTGTGTGTGTGTGTGTGTGTGTGTGCGTGTGTGTGTGTGCAATGGAATACTATACAGCCATCAAAATTGAAATCTTGCCATTTACAATGACGTGGATAGAACTAGAGGGTATTTTGGTAAGCAAAATAAGTCAATCAGAGAAAGACAATTATATAATCTCACTGATAGAAGTAATTTGAGAAATAAGACAGAGGATCATGGAAGAGAGGAAAAGTGAAACAAGAGGAAACTAGAGATGGAGACAAACCATAAGAGACTCCTAATCTCAGGAAACAAACTGAGGGTTACTGGAATGAAGGGGGGGTGAGAGTTATGGGGTTCCTGGGCGATGGACATTGGGTAGTATATGTACTATGGTGAGCACTGTGAATTTTGTAAGAGTGATGAGGCACAGTCCTGTACCCCTGAAACAAGTAATACATTACATGTTAATAAAAAAACTTTTTAAAAATAAAGATGAGGCTGTCCCAGATATGCAGAAGACTTGATGAGGAGAAAAGGAGTCAGGGATGTCTCATGTCAGAAAGAGCATCGCAGTGACTGTGACAGAAGTAATGAAGGTTGGAAAATAGATGAGCAGAGAGGGCAAAGGATAGAGAATTATAGAGTACCTTTCAAAGAGAAAGTGATTAGAATGGACCATTTGGATAAGGAAGTTACAAGAACATTTGGAAACTGTGGAAAAGAGTGTTTTTCAAGTTCTGTTTGCAACATAAAGACATTTAAAGAGGGAGTTTCTGTTAACATGTGTAAACCCCTGTTTGTATTTTCTGTATTTGGATGCATTGACATCTGCGGACTTGTTGACCGGGAGGAACAGCCCTGCCCAGGATTAGCCAATCCCTAGAAACAGTAAACCATCTTTCTGCAAGCAAGCACACCTTTTCCATGCAAATCAACCAATCCAGAGCTCATGCCTTCCACTACCTCCTTTACTGAGCTCTCACACCTAGGACCACCATCTACCTGCCCTAATTACCTCAGGACTAGGTACCAGACATCGACTATACCCAAGATCCTGCAGAAATTATTCAAATTAACCAGTCCTTAATCTGCTTCCCCTGATTTACTTTGTCTTTCTCATGGGAACCATAATTAAGGTTCTTACCCACATTCTCCCTCACTCTGCCTCCTGACTGACCATGGTGCTTCCCCATACGGCCTTATATGCTATGCTGTGACTTATGCATATGTGGGTATAATCAACTTCTAGGGACCTGCAAGTCTAATAAACTTTTTTACCTTCAAGTCAGGCATTTCCATGTCTGTGTGTCTTTACATACCTGATCAAAACAAATCCCAGTTACCTAATTAAAACAGCATATCACATGCAGTTGGTAATTCTGGGCTTGCTTATACAGCCTAACCAATCAGAACATGAATTCCTATGGGAAGTGTATACATCTAAAGCATTGCCTCCACTTTCCACTTGCACTATACAGATATAACCTTAAATATGGTCAAATAATTCATGCTTAATTCTTATGTGTTTTTATCTTCATTAGTGATGTCTTTGTTGCATTTAAAACTAGGGGAAACTCTAAAGATTCTTTCAAAACATAGTACCAAAATACTACTACATCACACATTCTTTTTTTATACCAATAAAATCCTCTTTTACAATGGTGAAAACACCTAAAGATGATTTTTTTTTTTGGCTTTATTTTGACTTTTCCTAGTTGGCCCCAGGTGCAGCATTGAGTCATATTCTTCAGTTCATGACGTGCTGTCATCGTTGTTCTGTGGAAAGTTGTTCTACTTAAAACAAAATCGAAGAGTCAAGAAAACAAGAAACATTACTTGACTGACAATATGCAGAGGGTTAATACCATTACTCTATAAACAGGTAATAATATTTAATTTAAGGAAAATAAAAAGGCACTAAAAGATTAAAAAACAAGAATAGATATTTCAAAACTAGGATGTAAAAATATTAATAGAAGAAGTTCACATTTTTCACTTATTTTGAAGATATTACACTTCAAATGACATTTTTCAATTACTGTTTTGGCATTTCAATTACTGTATTGGCACCGAAGCTACATTGGAACACTCAGTTGTAGTGGGGAGGTTGTGATAAAAATGCCATGCATTATTAGTGGGGTACAAGTTATTGTAGAGAGCAGCCTGCAGTCTATCCCCAAAGCTCTTAAAACATTCTTAGCCCTTAAGGCAATGATACCATACCTGTTAATTTTTATTATAGAAATAACTAAATACCCCCCAAAAGAAATAACTAAATACCAAATAACGATGTATAAATATGTTCACTACTTTCTATTTATGGTCAGTGAAAAATGTCGTTCTAATTAGTAAAGAAAAAAAAAAAGGATTCTATACAACCATTATGCTTACAAAGAATTTGGTAATGTAAGAGAATGTGTGTGTTACCAATAAGTAAAAACGCAAGGCTAACAGATAATGCATACTTTTATGTCTATATAGATGGGTGTGCATGTGTGTGTGTGTGTGTGTGTGTGTGTGTGTGTGTTCTTATAGTTGTATAATTGGATGACTATACCACTGGACACCTACTAGAAAAGACTGCAAAATCAAGTGTTGGTGAGATGGAGAGTAATTACAATTCTTGTACTTTGCTGGTGGGAGAATACAGAAGTATAGGGATCTTAAAAACTTTCACTAGTTTCTTATAAACTTCCATGTGCATCTCTTCCATAACCCCACAATTGTACTCCTTGATTTTTACCCAATAGAAATGAGGAAAAAAAAAGTTCACAAGAGATTAGCTGAAAAATGTTCATAACAGCTTTACGCAGTATAACAAAAAACTGGAAATACCCCAAATACACATTGGAGAATGGACAAATTGTAATATATTCATACAGTGAAATGCTATTCAGCAAAAAAATTAAAAAGGAATCAATTACCAGCATATACAACATAGAGAGAGATTTCAGAAATATGTTAAGTGAAAGAAGCCAGACAGAAGTATATATGCTATTTGAGGCCATACATATGACTCAAATAAGCAAAAACTAATCTATGGTAATAGAAATCAAAATTATGAGAGACAACAGAGGAAAGCCATGAAGGAAATTTTCTATGGAAATATCACTTACTTGTTTTAGATGGTGGTTATCTGAGTAAATTCTCAAAACACATCAAATTGTACACTTAAGATCTATGTTATATAAATTTTATCTAACAAAGAAATCCAGATGCATTTAAAATGGATTAAATCCTTAAACATTAAAAAAACTCCACAATATATCCTCAAAAGAAAATTTATGTATGTTGACCTAGGTTATATGTATCCTGAGTTTTAGGAAGTCTATTTTTTTTTCTCAAAGATTCTATTTATTTGACAAAGAGAAATATAGCCAGAGAGGGAACACTAGCAGGGGGACTGAGAGGAGAAACAAGCCTCCCACAGAGCAGGAGCCTGATGCAGGGCTCGATCCCCGGACTCCGGCATCATGACCTGAGCAGAAGGCAACCACCCAACGACTAAGCCACCCAGGTGCCCCATGACTATTTTTTTTTAAAGATTTTATTTCTTTGACAAAGAAAAACACAGCTAGAGAGGGAACGTAAGAAAGGGGAGTGAGAGAGGGAGAAGCAGGCTTCCTGCCAAGCAGAGAGCCCTCCGTGGGACTCAATCCAGGGACTCTAGGATCATGACCTGAGCTGAAGTCAGATGCTTAACGACTGAGCCACCCAGGTGCCCAAGACTATTTTTTAAACCAAGCAAAGTAGCCTTAAAATGAGTTTAAAAAGGAAAAGGTATTCATATTTGGCATTGTTTATTAGAAAATTTATCCTGTGACCAAAATACTCTAAAATGACTAGACTAACAACAGGAGGAAATACATTTAAAAGCCTAAAACAGATGGTCTATGAATTATATTACATAGAGAGATGTATCAGAGTATTTGCGAGGGGCACAGGTCCAATAATACTTTTTTTTTTTTCTATTAACAATCAAAGCATTTTTGAATGTTAAAGATGTGTCTATGGAAGGCCACTGAATCAGAACTTTCTTCTAGGTTTACTTTGGCAACAAAGCACGTCACTAGAAATGAACATCTGGTAGTCCTACAGATCTGGTTAGGGCTGTTGAAATGAATTCCACCCTGAATGAGCCCCTTCTGTAAATAACCCTAGGTTAGGGATTCTGGATCCAGATCAGAAAACAGAAGAAAATCATGGCATGAGTGCCTCATGTAGAAATCTAGGTAGTATCCTGTTAGGGCCCTGAGGGAACCTCTGACATTTTATATGAGCAACTGTGTGTGTATGTGTGGAGTGGGGGGCAGGGAAGGGTCACAAATGAGATCATAAATTCGTGGAACTGCCATCAAAGCAATATCTGACATTTATATAATACTTTATGATTTGAAAAGTTCTTTCGCATTCATTAACTCATTAGACCTTCACTCTGTGGCCTAAGAAGAGCAGGTAATACTATTTCCATGTTGAAGATGAGAACATTGATATTCAGCAAGATAAAGTCATTTTTGTAAGGTCACATATATTTTAACTAATAGAGCTGGGACTTAAACTGAGGTCTGCCTTTCCCAATGGCAATATTATTTTCACTGTGCTAATCTTTTCTCAGGACAATATCATGTTGCCTCAGACAAGTCTTCCTGAAAGATCCCATGATCCTCACCTGGAAAGTGTCTATTTCTTTCTGTCTTGTTCTGTGTCCCCACCCTCAGCAAGGCTAGGTAATCACTCTTCTTAGTATGTGAACCATGCGTCTATTCTGCCATGTCTGCCTCTCAGTTGTCACTTAGCCAAGCTACGCAAATCCCTCGGCCTTCACACCTCCGTGCAGCCCTTGCCTTCAGCAGCGCTGCTGTTCAGCTCTGGACTCCCTCCAATTGTTCAGATGGGCAGGGAGGAGTTTTACCATCAGAGTCTATAAAGAAACATGACTATTCAGCCCTTTTCATGCCCCTATCAGATACCTCACTAACGATGCTTTCGCCATATTGAAAAAAAAAATCTAGGACGACAAATTTATTTCAAGCACCTTCCTGACAAGCAAGGCAGTTCATCAGCAGCCAGAATTACATGTGAGGTGGACGCTGGGCTCTGAGCTCAGGTGGCAGAGGAAATCTGCGGAAATGAAGTCGGTCTCGGCTTTAAGGGTGGGCCTCATGGAATCATAAAACAACATACAAACAACATAACGACAGGTTTTCTGCTGCAAGTAGCAAAAGACCAACTGTTGGGGTTCAAGGGGAGCCATCAGTAACATCTCTTCTCGCTGCACAACTTCAGAATAATTTAAAAGATAGACAAGGGGAAAACAGAGCTAAAAATCACACTTTTGTTTCCGAGATAAGTTGAAAGTGGGTAATGTTGTTTTATCTTCAGGCAAATGGCATTTCAGTACTAAATCGAACAATTAGATGCCTATAACCCTGGTCACAGGAAGTGCTAGGAAATTCCAAGCCACCTGGGCCAGACCTGGTGTCCTTTTCCACTGCACAACCTAAAACTTCTGTGAAAATGTCCAATTCCAAGGGAAAAGAAAGGACTGATAGTTCCTGCTTTTTTCCTTTCAAAAACAGTTAGTCGTCCCCCAGTGGTGAGGCATATGTGTGGGAAAGGTCAAGGGTTTGCCTCAGACAAAAAAAAAAAAAAAAAAAAAAAAAAAAAAAAAAAAGTGGCAAAGGGGTGCTTTTCCCCAACACCAGCTGGACGGGATTTAACCAATAAAGACATTTGTTACCTCAGATAAAGTCAGAGGACGGGTGAGTCAGGATTACAACGATACCCCTCAAGCCCCAGGCTCATTCTGTCTTGTCAGAGTGTGCATTTGGTCTTCAGCTTTGAGCCATCACCATTGAAAAGATGGTGGTCACATTTCCAGAGGAACAACGGGACAAAACAATGTGTGGGGGGAGAAAAAAGAATGGGGGTTTTCCTCTTTTATCTCCTTTTGTTAAGAGAGAAAGCTTCTCCAGATGTCTTCCCTTAAATTCCCCTCAGATCCTGCTAATGAAGATTTGGTGACCTTTCATGTCCTGCTTACATACAGGGGAGGCTCAGAAAGCAAGTTCCTGGTGTTGGAGCCTCTTTAGGGGAAGATGGCTGCTGTTATCCAGAAAGAAGATAGTTGGTGGTGGTGGTGGAAAAAGTTACTGAGCAGGCAGGAAAGAATGCCAGCCTTCATTATGTGTGAATCTTATTTTAAAAATCTGCAAATGTCAGGGCGCCTGGGTGGCTCAGTCATTAAGATTCTACCTTACTTTAGCTCAGGCCATGATCCCAGGGTCCTGGGATGGAGCCCCACATCGGGCTTCTTGCTCAGGGGGGAGTCTACTTCTCCTGCTTCCTCTCCCCCTCCTTGTGTTCCCTCTTTCACTCTCTGTCAAATAAATAAAATCTTTTTAAAAAAACCTTCAAATGTAAAAAGTTTCTGCATGACAGCTCTCTATATGGAGCTCCTAATAACTAAGTATGTTTTTGAGTTCATACGACCTTTCCAAATTAAAATAAAACACAAAGAAATCCAAACTTAAATGTTATTGTCATTCCTGGGCCCAGGACCTATTGCTTGCTTCAAGAGTGGAATCATACATTGAACAAATTGATAGGTTATTAGATATATTCCTAAATTTTTAAATCCTGCTTCCTTTTATTTTTTAATTTTTTTTTAAAGAATTTTATTTATTTGACAGAGAGAAACACAGCCAGAGAGGGAACACAAGCGGGGGGAGTGAGAGAGGGAGAAGCAGGCTTCCCGCCGAGCAGGGAGCCCGATGTGGGGCTCGATCCCGGGTCTCCGGCATCATGACCTGAGCTGAAGGCAGTCGCTTTAACCAACTGAGCCACCCAGGCACCCCTAAATCCTGCTTCCTTATCTCTAACGATGTCCACACAAGTTTCCAGAAGGTTAAATCACCTTTTTTCCCATTGTTACCAGCTTGTTAGGATAACTAGGTCTATACACTTAGGACCAGAACACAGAATGTGCCTTTACATGCAAGTTAAGAATGTAACACTCCCTTACATTTATATAAGATCTTCTTCAGAGAAGCTCATGTTCAAAGACGGACATTTTCCTAGAGATCCCAGTGGTTTGGGATCCATACAATTGTCTTTGGCAAGACAAGATAATTTTTAACTGTGAGAGAAAAACACTACACATGAGTATTGTAATACAGAACTGTCCTTCGGATCAATTTTGGGTGTAGAACAGTGATGAGCAACTATTCAAAGGCCTTCCTCATTGTAAACATCTGTAAACACTGTGAAAATCCAGATTCCCCTGTTTAAAACCATGGGGTCTGCTGGATTTTCCAATATAATAAAACTCCCCCTGTCATTGTAAAATGAAAACTAGTATAGATTTGCAAAGGGCTAAGAACACTTAATTTATTTCCAATCTATTTTCTTACATCCCTTTTTCTGGCAGGTGGAAGGAGGGGTGAAGGAAACAACTTTAGACAAATGCTGATAAGGTTCAGGAATGATTGATGGCTCATATAAAGTCTTCTTTGGAGCATATGAGTTCGAAAGAAAAGTAACTCACTTTTTTCTTCCAGGATATTTTGTCATGGATATTTTTTTGCTTTCTAAAAGAATGTTTTATTTAAAAGAATAAAGGCAAGGATTCATAATGTATGTCCTGCCTCACAGAGAAATTTGACAAAAAATAAAAAAAAATTGATCAAATTCTAGCTGTCAGATATATTTAATCTATTATTCTTGATAAAATCAACTTCAAGGAAGATCTCAGATTGTGCTCTCATCAAAATTGATTTTATCAAACAAGTAATCTTTGTTGTCAACAAGCAGCATTTTCTTGAAACTCTTAACATTTCTTCTATTCACTCTACACCCCTGTCCTTGGAAGCCAAAATGATGGTTGCAAGACAATTATGATCATAAGTCATCACTTAAATTCTCCCAAACAGAAACAAGCAGCAGGAGGTTAAACTTGAGCTAGCAGCTTGCAGACACACTCACGCTGAAAGGAAAGAAAGCTGAAATAGTAAATGTATAAAGCTATGTGCTGAAAATAGACCCCCAGGATACAGGATGTCCATTGTTTGAAGCAATCAAGTGCAAATGAAACCTGCCTTCGCATGCACAATTGGACATCTTCCTCCAGGAAAGCCTGATTGTGTATGCAAATGAGTGTTCTGTGCATCCAGTTACCTGTTTGCTATATTCATATTTTTAGGGTCGATGTAAGTGCTTTTATTATTTTGTTTTAATAAAATCGTTCTAAATTGTCTGCGGAAGAATGATGCTTTGGAAAACTGTTATTTCCTTAAAATCCAGGTTTAAACAAGCCTCTCTGAATCCTTTCAATGAATAGATCTGTGTTAGTAAAGCGGAATACAGAATTAAAGCAATCAAGTGGGTGATTCAAGGTAAACATACCACCATGTATCTATTTGCCAAATTATTCTGGGATTTTAGGTAGAAGAAGGGCCCTAAACCATGCTATGCATGTGGCTTTGCACTCCACTTAGCCAGTCCAGCCACACCACTGGCACGGCCAGGGTGTATGAGGAGCTTCAGACTCCTCTTAGAATACATTCTAGCATAGAGAAGTGGATCCATTGCCCCACAGTGATCATACGTCCAAGCAAATAAGCTTTCCATTTCATGCATCCTGACTTGTGTTTATTCCAGCTTTTCTGAGAAAAGGAATCGCAAATGTGAAGATACACTAAATTAGGTTACAAAACTGTGAGTTGAGAGAAAAATTTCTGAATAATTTTCTTGACACTGCATTCAACTCCTTCAGGACCCATGGTGATAAAGCACTGAAGATTTATTTTAATGTGTAAAAACCCTGCTCTATTCCTTTGGGAGATGGTAAGGAAGACACTGGGAGGCTCAGGAATAGTTTATATTTATCAAGTAAAGTGCTGTCTGCTCACTAATAAGCTTCATAAATATTTCTCCCTTATCCTGAAAAGAACTAAAAACAAAAAAGGACCAATTTTGTAATCTTTAAGATTTTTTTTTCTTAAAGAGAGCGACAAAAGGAAGAAATAACTGCACTTTTGTAAAGTTCTAATACCTTAGTAGAAAATTGTAGCTGAGTTACTACTGCCTTCTTGGCAAGACTATCATTTATATATTCTAGCTTCATCAACACACCACTAACTATCCAAGCATTTCAGAACAGAGATAGATGACTAGCTCAGGCCCATGCTATGCATTTATGTATTTCTTATCTCTGTCATTATTAAACCTAGAAAAAGAACCAGGTTTTTTTTTCAACTGGATTTGAAGCCAATTTCTTCTGTGATTCTGTCTGGGTGAAAATTTCAGTCTCTGAGATGTACAAAATAGTGCCTTTAATGATGTTCCCACTCCTTCCTATTTCTTCTTTTTCTAATCCTAGCAGATAAGACCTTCTTAAGCCTCATTACTGACAACAATCCACCTCCATATTTTATGCCCAGTTCTATCCTTACATGGGAGAAATGTCAGAGTTGTATGCTAGCCTTTCTCTGAGTCAATATCAAGTTCGCCTTGCTGGTAAGGCTGTCCAGTACTTAGAAACCTCCATCTTTCACTGGCTATAGTCATTACCCTTGAACCTCAGCTCTAAAAAGAATTTAGCCCTACGAGTGTGTACGTTATGCTGTGCTCACCATGAGTATAGCTACCATCTCTCATCATAAAAGACTATTACAATACTACTGACTCTGTTCCTTGTACTGATCTTTTATCCCTGTGATTTACTCACTTCCTTCCTAACTGGAAGCCTGGGTCTCCCACTGCTCTTCATTCATTTTACCCATCAGTTTGTCCTCCATATTGATGGGTCTGTGTCTGCATTTTTTAGTTGTTTATTCATTTGTTTTGTTTTGTTTTTTTATTCCACTAAAAAGTAAAATCATATGGTATCTGTCTTTGCCTAACTTATTTATATTTTGATTTAAAAAAAAAAGAAGAAAAAGAATTTAGCTGGTAGCCTTAGTTACACATGTCCAGTGGGTTTACCTCCCTGAATTTGGTGTCAGTTCTCTCTGATGCTGAATTTTATTATCTTAGTGTGTTACTACTTCTAGATTGATATTTTAGCTTCTGGTCTTTTCTTAGCTCTTTGTTTATGGTATTTAAGTTCCACCTACCATTTTTCCCCTCTTACTTAATTACTTCACATTTCCAAAGATGTTTATTAAGTGCCTTGATGTTCTAGGCAAGTATTAGGCACCAGCAATACACGGGACAGACAGGCTTTCTGCCTGTGTGTAACTTGCTTTCATCTAGATTTGCACAATTGATCACATGGCTACATTTCGAGCCAGGCTCTTACAGGATCCATAGGTTACTCTCCATTGACGGGCTGAGAGTTGGGACATTTTTTGAGTACTAGTCAAGATATTCCATGACTTCACGGGATTTATGATCTAGTTCAAGAGATCAGAAAGGCTCAGTTGATTGGAGTAGCTACTTCTGTCCCACCCATTTCATTGGTTGTGATCTTGGAGAGGTACATGGGTCCTCAGTGGTAAGAACATGGGACCCTAAAGTGAAGAGTAGCATGATGAAGCATTAATTTCTATATTCGTTTTCAATAAAGAGTATCAAGCAGAGTGATGCGGAGGAAGATAATGGGACCATTCTTCAGAAAACAAAGTGGCCACACAACCCAGAGTGTGGTATGGGATGGATAATGTTCAGAAACTCAGCAAACATTTATAGAATATCTTCAATTGGTCTAGTATGGACTAAGTGTTTAGGAATACAGAAATAAAAAATAAAAACTCTATCCTCGAGTGACTAGTAATGTATCCTACTTTCGATTATACTACTATGTTTAAAAGCCTACAGAAGGAAGATAAGTTTGGGATGCATGTGAGTGACTGTCTATACAAAACTTTTAAAAGTCAGGTGAATATAAAAAACAAGTAGATTGCAAGCCATGTTTTTATGGTGTAGAAATATAAATTAGCCAGAATGATCTAGTCCAGATATTAGTATAGAACTTCTAACTTCTGTATTTAGACCTCTACATTTAACAGATATAATAGAAATCACCATGGCTGGGCGCCTGGGTGGCTCAGTGGGTTAAGCCTCTGCCTTCAGCTCAGGTCATGATCTTGGGGTCCTGCATTGGGCTCTCTGCTCAGCAGGAAGCCTGCTTCCTCCTCTCTCTCTGCCTGCCTCTCTGCCTAATTGCGATGGCTCTCTCTGTCAAATAAATAAATAAATAAATAAATAAATAAATAAATAAACAAACAAATAAATAATCTTTAAAAAAATCACCATGGCTGGTAACAGAAGTCATATTCGATGGCTCTATGTCTAGATAGATCTATATTTCACTAGTACAGGCTGTGAATTTCCTTAACAGTTTGTGCATCAGTGTAGCCAGTATGTATGTACAAAAATCTGGACAACTGTACGTTGACTAGGTGGGTTTCCTTTTGCTGCCCAAGACCTTCACTTAGCTAGAATAGTTCAGATCCCATTTTAAAAGATGTTGCAAGTCTTATCTTCAAGGATGAAGGTAGAGCAACATGGGAAGTATAACCAGACATTTTTGGTTGTATGAAGCACAGATAGATTTACTCTGGGTTGATCAATGTCCAAGAAGAAAAATATTTTAAGTGTTCTTTTTATTCTTACCCAGCTAGGCGTTAGAAAACGAGGTGCCATAAACAGACCTACTTCTTCAAGTGTACTTACTGGCTCTTCTTCCGCATATCTCTTGCTTTTATACCATTTTCAATTGTGGCTTTTGTCCTCAACAATCTACTTTGTACTTCCTCCCCCTTTCCCCCTACTCTCTCGGCTGCCACCTTCTCTTCTTTCTTGAAACATTGACTTTGCCTAAGGTTCTTTTCAGTACAGATTCTGTTCCTAAAACTAATAATAGCTCATATTTATTGAGTGTTTGCAATGAACTTTGGAAGTACTTTATGTGTATTACCTCATTTAATCCTTACATCAGTTCCTTGAGGACAATATCATTATTAGCCCTGTTTTACAGATGAACCAGAACTTAGAGAGATGAAGCAATTTTCCTAACATTCTACTACTACTAAAATGACAGAGTAAGGACTTATGCAAGTTCTGATGGGCCCTATAACTTGGGACATTTTCTCTTATGTCATAATGATTCACTCAGTCCACAAATATCAACTTCTTAGAATCTTGGCAGAAGCCAGTAGTTCACTTATTCTTTGAAAGTTGTTATTTTTGACCTACTTCATCTGTTCTACTCTATACCATAAACACAATAATTTAAAAAAGTAAGCTCCTTGAAGCTCAAAGATTATTTTTCCCATTTTAAAATTCCTTGTAGAATCTAGCTGTCCTTTGAATAAAATATATGTACATTATTCATACGTGCAATAAATTTGTCATATTTTAATTTGACTTGAACACTCTGGCTAATCAGCCCCTTGGCAATAAAAACTGTCAAACACTCAGTGCAGTGGTAAAAGTTAGGAAATACTTGTTAAAGTAATCAGATTTAAAACATAAAAATGTAAATCCCAGTTTGCCTTTTCCTTTACAGTTTTTAACAATGAACAAAAGTTTCCAGATACCTAATTTCTCTTATCTGTAACCTCTAACTTTTGAGATCACTAATCAGATCTTTGTTTTTGTTTTTGTTTTTTAAATATTTGTGCTGCTATCAGTGCCATTCTAAAGGTCTAATTTGAGGGAAAGGTTTTTGTTCTCTTTTCCAATTAAATAGGCTCGTATGTATAAAGGTTTTTCTCTAGGTTTTTCACAAATCATCATTTCAGGTAGACCTTGTCCTAAGGAAGCATAGCATTTGTGGTAGAGACAGCAAGGGATATATAGAAGGTATTAGCAAAAATAAAGACATAGAGCGTTAAGGACACTCACTGCCGTCCACCCAAGATCGCCAGAAGAGGAAAATGTTCCTGCTGCCAGCTGCTTATGTAATCTTGAGCGAGTCTAATGTCACTGGGTTTTAGAGGATTTTAAATGAGGGGTACGGCTAGAAAGTCACTCAGAATTCCTTTAACTTTTTAATTTAAAAGTGACTCTGATGATGACAGTTTCATCAAGGAAGTCAAGTTTGTGTTGAAAAGATCTGATGTGGGAGGTACACGTAGAGGTTGGATTGTTCAGAGCAAAGACACAAAAAGAGCAAATCAAACAGGTAGAAAGGCATGGGCTTTGTATCTAGGAAGCATAAGAAGGTAGGTTCAGCTGATTGAGTAAAGGGTCTTTGAGGAGGGCAGCGGGAAGTAGACATGGGAAAGCTGGTAGGGTTCAGATGTTGGAGGCCTTGAATGCCTTTGTCACGTGGGTGTAGCCATGCAATACTACTTCAATTTTTATCAGGGCTATTTTAAAGTAAAAGTGTGTTGATTTTGTTGACTGGTGATCCAGGTACTAGATATAAAATTTGTGTTTAGTAACACACTTCACCTCTAAAATTAAGCAGTGGAGAAGAACTTAACACATCAGTAAACCCCCAGAAGAGATTTCAGGAGACTACCAGTTGTTACATTACATGCAAGCATACCTACATACCGTATATGGTCAGAAATCGCACCAAAACCATCATTTGACTTTCCCAAGTTCTTCTTTTTCCAAGGCATTCCATGCCTTCATAATTCCATTTTTCTAAAGTAAAAAAAAAAAAAAAAGTCTATTCTCCAAATTCAGTGCGGGGTGTTATATGCTCCCTCTCCAGCCACACAAAAGGCCTTTCAACTTTGTTATTCTTTCAAAATTTCCAGATATTCCTGATAAGGAGGTGGGGCCAACACCTAAGATTCTAATATCTATTTCTTTGACTTTCTTTAGCGTGTTTAGGAACAGTTTCAGCCGTTCAGCAGAGACATTTCCCCAAAGAGTTCTCTTACAGGTGAAAGCTTAAGTACATAAGATCAATTAGCTGTTTTGTTTTGTTTTGTTTTGTATGCATGTTTTGAGTTTATGCAGTTCCTGCAACACCGCAAAAACACAGCTGACTTTGATGTCTGTTGGAATTGACCCAAGGTTCGATGAAGATGCCCTGATTTAGATTCTTGAACAATGAGCTCCTCTTTTTGTAATAGAGTATGTGTCCTGTATGTAAACTGGCAAAATGTGCTGGGTTTTGTTTTGTTTTAACGCAGGATTACACTATCTTTTGCTTTTCTGTGGGATAATAGCAATTGGCCAGGACTTATGAGGCTCTTCAGGAGGCCTAGATGTGCATAAAGTAGAAACATCACTGAACAGCAGCTCACCCCATGCTGTTGCCTCTGCAAGAGAAAAGGATGATTTTTCTCCAATTTCTTTTCATCCATTCTACCTGTCTAATTTTAAATTAATGTTTTGGAAATGGAATATTGTCCAGGAGTAAACTTCAAATGCATTGCTTGGTCACAGATTTCCTCTAGCCATCTTCCTGTTGGCTGTCTAGAATGAGTTGAAACTGTGCCTTGAAACCTGTGAGAAGCCACTCCTGGAGCATTTATGGCTCTCCAGGGCCAGAATTTCCTATACGAAAAACAACAAGGAATAGGAGAGTAGACAGCAGAATCCAACCAGCTAGCAGGACTGCTGTAGGCCCTACGCAAACATATTTGCTCTGGCTGTGAGTGAGACACTTCTCTAGGCTTCATCTCATCTTGATTGCCTACAGTCTGTCAGGGCCCCTCCAAGCCCCCAGGTTCCTTTGTTTCCGGCAATACCTGCTTTGGCTTCTGAAGTCTCTGCTTTTGTGTGATCACTCATTCCCAATGTGACTCATTTTATCGTGCCCACATTTGTCTTCTGCCCTTGACTGTTAGCAACTCCCAGCTTCTAGTCTCTGTTATACTCTCCCCTCCCACATCTCCCCAGTTCTGATGAATGGAGCATGGTTGAATTAGTACATTGAAACAATTCCCAGGATAAATCAGGTTTCAGAATCTGCTATTCACAGGAAGCTTGAGAAAAGTAAGATAAGGTAGGTTGTCTCAGTTTGCGACTTCACTTGGACCATAAAACTGAAAACTGTATTCACTTATTTGGCTTGTATCTGTTATTTATATCACAGACCTGTGCTTAAGTGCATGTTCATTACTGAGTGAATGAATCCATGTAGAAAGTTATTAACCCCCAAGGTTTTTCAAGACAAAAAGAGCTTTAGATGTGGATGACTCATTTTATTTTCTAGATAATTTAGTGTCAGAAAGCTCTTCCTTGAGCTTCCTAAATACTTCTTTATAAAATATAAATTAATCCAATTAATTCTTTTTATATCAGTAAACATGTAAACAGCAGGTTACCTTAATAGCCAAAGAGAAATTCAGAGGACATAATTATACGGGTTTTCAACAGTATAAATAATTAAATGTCGAGGTCAGCAACTCTAGGCTGCAGTTTTCTGCTTCCCTGAAAGGAGACTCTTTATTCTGCCTAAGCAGTACTTCTTCCCTGTCCTGGCCCGCAGACACTGTGAATGGCTCCTTACCTGGGGGTATTGGCCTCCTCAATAAACAGGTAAACAGTAGTGCCTGTGGTAATAGTCAGAGGTGCCCTTTTAGAAGGCAGCCATGTAGAATGAATAAGAGTGGTCTATGCCAGCCTTCAAGCCATTGGCCTTTCAGACAATGCGCTTTGTGCAAGATCTACAGTCATCCTCAATTTATCTTACTCGTCCATCATAACAATCTACTTAGTGAACTTGAAGCTTCTTGAACATGAAGGGAAGCCAGCTTCCTTGATGGCCAATAGACACTAAACCTTGTTTCTCTCTAGAAAGTGTTTATGGGAAGAGTCATGTTAGTAGTGAAGGAGGGTGGCAAAAGAGGCTGCACACCAATCCACATACACTGTTTGCTAGTGTCTCTGCTCCTGTTTCCCATGTCTCCCACTTCTGGTGAATGGATTTATCAAGTTCTTACTCTGATCTGTCTCTAAAAAGCCTGCCTCCCACTACATACTTGCATTCAGTTTATGCCTATGAAGCTAGTCTACTCTGTGTATCTTCAAAGAAACCCTATCTTTCTCTGGCTTTGTACAGGATGTTTCCTCCCACCCTGAAGTCAGCCTCTTCCTTGAATTGGTCAACCACCCAATCCAGATTTCTTCCAGGGCCTTTCTCCATTATACCATGAAAGTATCTCGTCCTGGGAAAACTTTCAGTCCCAGACAGTCGGTCACCCAAGCCTTGACATGTTACTGCTTCCTCCAATCACATCACTATCTTCTTCCCAGTAGAACTGGTAATGCTTTTCTCTTGTAATAGTGATCCACTTCAAACTGTGGACTTCTCCCTCTCCCTGCACACAGCTCCATTACCCTGTAAGTACTTCAGTGAACTTTTCCTGTCATTAATATAACATTATATTTCAAATGCCTATTGCATGCTTTATCATAAGATAAAAGCTTATCCTCAAATAACTTAAAGTCTAATGGGGAGAGAAGAAAAAAAAATGTAACTATACCATGTGGTTGTTAGCCATACATATGAGAATATTCTAGGAAGAAAACGGTAGTATATTCAGTGGAGGACCTGATCATCTCCAGTTATCATGGGAGGGTATTTGAGTTCAACCACAGTGGATTTGGGTTAGGGAAATAAGTAGGAACTCTTTCCAGATGAAGAAACCAGAAGAATCAGAATTTGTGAAGATTTTCCCATACTCACTTTTGTATCCCCTCTAAGGCTAAATCTAGGGCCCTAAATCACTTAGTTATATTTAGCAAATTAAAATGAACACATGACATTGTTAGAAACAGCAACCATCCCCATTAAAAACCGATCATAGCTTCAAGCTTTACATGCAAAACCAAAATGAACTAGATCTTCAAAAAGCCCAGAGAAACACCATGGAGTTCTCCTAATTAAAGTCAGAACTTAATTTTCAGGTGATTTCTTAACTATGCAGCAGGAACCAAAGTAAATCTCGAGGACTTAGCAGGAGAGAAGCAGGAAGAGAGAAGCTGTCTCTTGCTGTGCCAGGGGTTTTTAACTGAGAAATCTCCCCTGTGGTAGAGATGAGATCAGAGAACAAAGCCATCGGGAAAATGGAAAAATCATTTTAAATACAAACTGATCAAATCACTTTAATTTTCTATGTAAAATGTTTTTCTTTCCAGTGACTCAGGAGGTTGAGGTTGGTAGCTTCTTACAGGCCAGATCACATATTCGCAGTCATCTTTTGCATTTCAGAAGTAATTAAACACTTGTAAAATGACAGTTTTCGAATGAAATGTCGGACCAGAGTCTCCTTCAGAAATAATGATGTGGTTTCTTCGGCTGCAAGCATTGACAAAGGCAGTGGAGATTCTCCTCACCCTGTCTTCCCTGCCTCGCTGCAGTCTTCAGTGGTGGTCACTGCAGATGCTCCTCTCTCTGAGTTCATCCCCATGCCCGCCCCTCCCCAGCACCGTCATCACTGGCCTACTATCCCCTGAGATAGCCTGATATGGATACCTGCATTTTGCCATGGTTCGAAGCTCTTACTTTCAGTGTGCTTTTTTATAAATGATGACATCAGTGGAGTGGATGCCTGGAGATGAGAAGCTGAAGGGTGAAACTGGCAACTTTCATCTCTCACCTTGTGTTGGGAAATCTTTAGCTAAAAGCAACTGGCAAGGGAGTTACAATCAGATGTCTATATTATAGAAGTTTGACTCCTTCAGTCCTTTTGGCAGAACATGATCTTAAGAAATAGCTAAGAAATTGAGGCGCCTGGGTGGCTCGTTGGTTAAGCCACTGCCTTCAGCTCAGGTCATGATCTTGGAGACCCAGGATCGAGTCCAGGATCGAGTCCCACATCAGTTCCCCACTCTGCGGGGAGTCTACTTCTCCCTCTGAGCTCTTCCGCTCTCATGCTCTCTCTCATTCACTCTCTCTCTCTCTCAAATAAATAAATAAAATCTTAAAAAAAAAGAAATAGCTAAGAAATCCCCCTTGATGCTAGCACTTTGTTATATTATTGATGGGGGGGTTAAGGATGTGGTCATAGGTGTTTATACTAGTTTTTAACTTAGCTGGATGCCAACACAACTATGATTTTTGTTTCCTGAGTATCACGTAACTGATTCTCATGTGCATGCATCATTATTTGATTCATACAGAGCTGATTTAGCCCTTTTCTTTTTACATTTAACTGAAAAATGTTAACCTAACCCAAATTCACAAGGAGAAAAATGTATTTTTGTGATGGTTGCTACAGAGACAGACAAGTGTCAGTACAAGGAGAAGAATTTCTGGGTTGGATGTTTTATTTTTTGTCTATGCTCATCCAGTCAAAGCATATTTAAGCACCTTCCATATACCCCTGACTGGGCCAGGCATCAGAGATACGGGTACAGATCAGCCGATTTTATGGCATTGAACATATGAGGGCAGGTTACATGTAAGCAAAGGCAATGATGATGTAGACCATGTGAATGGAAGTATGAATGGAAGGATGATTGCTATTGGGTAGTAGCACAGAGGAAAGACCAATGAGTATGCCCAACACATAAAGGAAGATTTCCTGGATGAGATGGCATTCAAACGATCCTTTAAAGGAGGAGTAGGAATTGAGGCATACTAGGAAAAAGCGGTGGGTAATTGTGTGCGAGGGATACAACGGTCTGTGCAAAGGCTTACAGGCCTGGGTATTAATATCCTGGTGAGTAATTGTGGGTTGTCTAGAGTGGCTTCTCCGCAGGGAGGGAAAGGTAGGCTGAGGAAGAAATGAGGCTAGAAATGCCACAAAGGGTTTTGAAGAGCTGGTGTAGAGTATGGCTTTGGAAGTGAGACAATATGAGTTCACATATTCCCTCAAAGACCTTCTATGAAGTTTCCAAAACTTTCTGATTTGGAATTCCTTTAAAGTGGACCTGAGAATAACAATAAAACTTATTTTGTTACATGACTGGATTTAATTTCTGACCCAGTGTAGGCAGTCCTAAATGGTAATTTTCTTTGGCACCCTTCCTTTGTATATTATCTACATAAAAGTTTGGAGTTTATCCTGCATATAGCAATAAGACAGGGAAGAATTTGAATTAGAGAAGTCACAGGATTAGCTCTTGGCTTATAAAAATACCAGTGTCACACTAATATGAAAGAGGGTTTACCATATATATTGTGAGACAAGAGATAAGGAGACCAGTTTCAAGCCTGTTGCAATATTCCAGAAAAGAACTCATAAAAGCTGGACTTTAGGCTATAGTAGGGATAATGACAGGAAAGAAAAAGATTCCAGACATGTCAGAAGTCACTACATTTGGAGATCTATAAGGGAGCAGGAAGAATCAAGAATGATGTGATTATGCAGCAGCGGTCAGCCAAGCTCACTGCACATTCAGTTGGAATATGTGGATATACACTGAACAGCAGGTAGCCTGTAGGAGGGCCTAGGAAGGGCTGGTTTCTAGGAACACACCCACTGGTAAGGGAAGTTCACTCCCCGGAAGCTCTAGTCCTACATTATTATCATTGATTATTTCTTCCACAATCCTATTTGTGAAGAGTGACATAATCATTCTTTATTAATTCTCCCCCACAACAAGATGCCAAGCTAGATTGCCCAGCAGCATCAGCAAAGCTGGGACTAACACCCTGGAGTCTGAGTTCAACCAGCTAACCTCCTCTCTATTACTTGAGCTTTACTGAAGTAAGTACCATAAAGCCTTACTTAATTAAAATCAAGAAAACAAGCTGCAGTGACAGGACTTGAACAGCTTCCAATGTTAGGAGGAAATAAAAAATAAAAATATCAGTCCCTCATCTCTGGACCAGTCAGAATTATATGGGGGGGAGGGGATGGGGCAAGGGGTTTCTGAGCAGGCTGAGGATCTGAAGATGCAAGAGGCTGGCTACTTATTAAAAACACATATAGATCCACAAGGACACACACAAGTCAAATGAGTAGGATTCATTTGAACAAGTGCTTCCTGCCAGGCACTGCGGTCCATGCTTTATATACAGTTGGTTTAGTTGACTCTGTAGATAAGCCTTTATCTAATCCTTCTGGTAACACCATCAATCCTGTTGATTCACAGAGAAGGAAACTAGAATTTAAAGAAATTAGATAGGGGCGCCTGGGTGGCTCAGTTGGTTAGGCGACTGCCTTCAGCTCAGGTCATGATCCTGGAGCCCTGGAATTGAGCCCCACATGGACTCCCTGCTCGGCGGGAAGCCTGCTTCTCCCTCTCTCACGCCCCCTTCTTGTGTTCCCTCTCTGGCTGTGTTTCACCTGTCAAATAAATAAAATCTTAAAAAAAAAAAAAAAAGAAATTAGATAAATTACCTAAAATCACACAGCTAATGAGATCCTAGGGTCATAACTGGAAGCCAGGTCTTACTCTAGTACCCATGTCTTTCACCACTGTGCAACGTGTCCTCCGTTTAGGAGAGCAAGTGCTTTAAGGCTTTGTGTGATTAAAGTACATACTTGTAAACTTCTTTCTTTTCTTTTTTTTTTTTTTAAAGATTTTATTTATTTGACAGAGAGAAACACAGCCAGAGAGGGAACACAAGCAGGGGGAGTGAGAGAGGGAGAAGCAGGCTTCCTGCCGAGCAGGGAGCCCGATGCGGGGCTCGATCCCGGGTCTCTAGGATCATGACCTGAGCCGAAGGCAGTCGCTTAACCAACTGAGCCACACAGGCGCCCCGTATACTTGTAAACTTCTATTACCATTTTCTTATAATGAGCATCAGAGACACAAGCAGAGGCCATGAATTCAATTCAGCCCAATCAGTATTACTGGGTCCTTTCTAGTGTTTGTACAGACAGTATCTGTTCATTGGGAAATACTGTGACCCCAGTCCTTTGTACATTAACAACCTAATAAGCCCTAGAAGTACTCCCAAAATCTCATGATGCCAATCCTTTCCAAGCTGGCCACCCCTCCATTCCAAAGACCATTCCCTTCCCCAGCAACAATGAGAAAGGATAAGAGGCCTAATTGACTTCTAAAGTATTCCTCTCCTGGTCATGTTATAATCTTCAAAACGATTCTAACAGCAACATGATATTATACATGATAATAGTTAACATTTGTTGGGCCTCAACTGGTGAATCAAGCACTCTCCTGGTAACTGAATCACTTACTTAACTAATGTCGGGATTGGAATGAAGATTTAAGTCTGCCTGAAAACAAAACCCCATCCCAGGTCAGAGTGCAACCCTGTTCTTCCAAGTCACCCCACACCCACTTGTGAAACTAAACCGCAGTAAGTGATCTTTGTGTTCTGCCCCTTCAAAGGGATCTACAAGTGTTAATACAAGTAATTAGATAGAAAGAGGGTGCTCTTCATTCATCCGTGAAGTCAGATCCAGCTCCAAAGTACTTTTCCTTACTTCACTTGCGGATTTTCCTTTCATTCCAATCCTTGACATATCTTTCTTCTTTTTCACTACTCTTAAGCTGAGGAACAACTCCTGTTTGACTATGGAGACATAGTCTTATTGTTACAGAAATGACAAAAGGAAAGGCCTTGGAGATTGACACAAAGATCCTGGTAGAGTGACTTGACTTTATGAACAGACAGAAAGGAAGGCTGTGGGGGTAGCGCCGGCAGACCTCTTGGGATTAGCCCTTCCAGGAAAAAACTCTTATTTGTTCCCCATATGACAAAGCCAAATCAGCCAGTCATTACCCTGTGGAAGGAGATATTCAGACAAGTGCAAGGGAAGCAGGCAGCGGAGGTCTAAAGAGAGCCCTATGGAGGTCAGGGAAGTCAGAGTCAGTCTGGACAGGCTGGGACAGCTGCCATTGTGGGAACAGGAACAGCATCTCCCTAACA
The DNA here is from genome assembly GCA_004023965.1 of Spilogale gracilis. Lineage (NCBI taxonomy): Eukaryota > Metazoa > Chordata > Mammalia > Carnivora > Mephitidae > Spilogale > Spilogale gracilis. The sequence goes on from PITA01008776.1 coordinate 48,537, forward strand.
GGCTGTTTATAGGGCTGCTAATTGCCCATTTCTCTCTATATATCCAGCTTGAGCAAGGGCAATTCCATCCAGAGAGAAACCCAAAGAGCTGAAGATGGCTTTAGGAAAGCACAATGAATCCATAAAACTAGATGAATAAATAAGGACATGAACTTTTAATGTAAATAGGACTGAAGCATTCTTATTACCTTATTTCTTGAAGATATAAGAGGAAATTCCTTCTGCCAATTTGAACAGCTTCAAAGTATACTTGAGAGCACTTGGAAGAAGATAAAGGACCCAAGTACCAGATAATATCTGCTTACAGGTGCCAAGGGTAACTCAAAAGTATTCATAGAACTGGGAGGTGTGTTGCTGTTCAAATAGCTGTAAACCTAACTGCATTGAAAGGAAGTCAGTCACTATGAAAGCAAGCCAAACTATGGACTTTGGCTCATTCATTGATTCGCTGGACACATATGAAGATCTTCCTATCAGTTAGGTGCCAATTACGCTTTGTAGCTCTAACGGTGAACAAGCCATGTCTGTGCTCTCAGGGAGCTTGTGGTCTAACTGACAGAGAGCAGACAGAATGTTCCTATAGAACATTGACTGAAGCTGAGGGTATCCAGGAACAGTCTCCACATTCTTTGGGGCTGAGCTAATTTGTAGCCAGGGCTGAAAGCCAGAGCAGCTAAGAAAGCAAGGACGTCTCCGCTGAGTAGTAAGAATTCTTAAAACCATGGGGACAAGTGGTTTGGTGCCTCAGAGTTGCTGGCACCAGCATATGCACCTTCATGTGCTCCATCTCTAGCCCACAGAATGCTCCTCTGATAGCTGTCATTCTCTTATTTCCTGGAGACCGTACTTAGGCTCAGAAAAGTTGAGTGCCTTAACAAAATTACACAGCTGGTGTGTAACTGAGCCATGCTGAGCCATGATCCTTTGAGTTTGAACTTTAAATGCATTCTACCACCACCATTTTAATCCTTTTGCATGCCATGACCAGATTAATTTTTTACTAAAACTCACTTCTTATAATAGTATCCTCACCACTTTCAAAGCATCCTTATTTTAAAGGAATCCCCTGGTCCTTGGCTTTGAATTTAAAGCTCCACAACACCTGGTTCTGTGTTACCATTCTGCTTTTACATTTCATCAGTGTTTTAACATACCCTCCACATCAATTAAACCAAACTACTTGTCATGTCTGAAAACTTCATTAATTTCCCCACATCCATATTAATTAAAAAGGCTGTTGTTACTGATTAAATGTGGGAGGCATAGAAGGAGAAGATGACAAAGTTGATTCTGCATTTTCAAGGCTGAGTGATTCAGAATGCTGGTGCCATCAAATAAAACAGGAAAGTCACGAGGAGGGGTGGTTTGGGGGAAGGATAAATCTTGTTTTAATGTCTTGTTTGAGCTGACAGGAGAGCCTTCAGGATGGCAGTCTGACTTCCAGTTAGAAAATTGGCCCTGAGTTCAGAAGGGCAGTCCGTGCAGGAATTGAGTCTAGAACAGTCATGGGTACCAAGAAAGTGACCCCAGAGAAGGAAGTGAGATGAGAGTAGAGAACTGCAGACTGAGTTTTGGTGGAGACCCAAAGACCTGTTATGGTTACAGATGGACAGATGGACGTTGAACTGAATTAAAGCAAAACTTCAAGCAAAAGCAGAGATTCCTTCCAGCATTTCTGGATGGATATATGAGAGAATAATTGTGTTCCCAAAGTGAGGCTCTTCAATTTGCCGTAATTACTCTTAGGAGCTTTTCTTAATGATTGAGTTTGGAGGCATGGAGGAAACACACTACATGCATCTGAGCTACTGCTTGTCTTCACATTGTGACCTGGCTTTTTAAATGAATATTTGAAAATAGATCACTAACAAAAATGGAGCACCCCGAGCATCCCAGGTATACCCGGACACGCAGGATGAAGTCCCTGCAGTGGTGGGGTCGGCTCTGTGCTGCATAACATCACCAGCAAGACTCTCACTGTGGTGGCCGAGCTGGCACATAGCATCTCAGGTGTCAGCGGAGCCCTGTGAGGAGCCATCCCAGGGCTGGATCTTCCAGGGGGAAGGATAGTAGCTAAGTCTCGGATGTAAGATGTGATTGAGTTAATTAGGAAGGTATGATTACATTAAGGAGATAATAAAAGCATCTGTGAAATTACCTCCAGACAGTTCCGTTTGCTGGAATACGGCTTTTACCAGTCAGGATGGCGACCTTTAGGCTTGTGTGACGTTACCAAGAAGGGACCAGGCTGTCCACCCTGCTAAGGAGTTTTGATATTTCCCTTCAGATGATTGGAAATCACTGGAAGATGTTAAGAGGAGCAGTCACACGGTTCTGATTACGTTTTAGAGAGATCTCCGTGGTGGACAGAGAAGGAAGTGGAGAATGTGGAAACAGGGAGACACTTTAAGAAGCTGCTCTAGTTGTCTAGGCAAGTGATGGTAAGGGCTTGAACCACAGCCGGATGGTGGAGATAAGGAGGGATGTATGGATTCTGAACGTCTTTTGGAAACAAAGTTGCTTGAACTGGTGATACACAGGATGTGGACGCTGAGAGCCAGAGCCACGGGAGACTCGTGCAGGATGACTGGGGGCATTGTAACACAGCGACAGAGACACAAGCATAGGAAGATTGGCGTGGAGGGAAAGGTACTCAGGTCAGTTTGGGAGGTGCAAGCTCTGACATTCTTCTGGTGTATCATTAGGAGATCCCTGGCAGATATGTGAATGTACAAATGTAAACCTTGGCAACGTCTATACTGGACTTCATTTACAAGAAGAGCACTGATCCTTGTCCCACCCCAACATTTCTGTGGCAGCCGGAGGAAGAGCAGGCTTGATGGGAGTAAGGGAAACACTGTCAGGAAGAGGCTGAAGTTTGCATGAATTTCACAGAAGTGAGGGCATAGAACTCCAAGACGGAAAAGGATAATTACCCCAAATAGAACAGACAGGTCTACTAAAAAGATAATTGAATTAAGAAGTCAAAATGGTGGTTCTCCATGTTGCAACCACCCTCCCTCCAGGACCCCGCCCCTAAACCGTGAGCTCAGGGCGAGTGTGCTTGCATCCAGAAGCATCTTCTGGCCACAGTGAGGTTCCTACCACCCTTTTGCTGTATTTCTGGATTCCAATGAACATTGAGATTTTTCCATGTTTCATCATGGAGTGGGTTTAATTTGGTGGCATAGATGTGAGCTACTTAATAGATGTGGATGAATCTACAGACAATGCAGAAGTCTGCACAGGCGAGACCAAATTCAGAGAAGTTGTAGGGAATGGGAAAATGTCTTTATTTTTTATTTTTTATTTTTTTAAAGATTTTATTTATTTGACAGAGAGAAACACAGCCAGAGAGGGAACACAAGCAAGAGGAGTGAGAGAGGGAGAAGCAGGCTTTCCGCTGAGCAGGGAGCCCGATGTGGGACTCGATCCTGGGTCTCCGGGATCATGACCTGAGCTGAAGGCAGTCGCCCAACCAACTGAGCCACCCAGGCGCCCCTGGGAAAATGTCTTTAAAGTGGGACCTCGGGGACCCCATGCTAAGAAACAGGAAAGCATCGCCAAGGCTCTGTGGTAACAACTGCTGATCACGATTATTCGTTTTGTGTGGGGAAAGCAAACTCTGGCTTTCTGGGAGTTAGAAACAAACATTTTTTTTTTTTGTAGTAGTGGAATGCACACGGTATAACACTTGCTGCATATGTTAACCTATAAGATCAAGCTATTTCTAGAATTTTGAAGGGGAAGAATTAAATGTCTACTTCATGGGAGGTGTAGCATAAAAGTCTATAGGTTTGGGGAAGATCTCTCTTGTTATTTCTTTGAAAATAACACATCCTGTAGGTGAGAAAATATGGTATACATGGTAATTGCTTTTTTGCTGGAGCCACATTTTCATCCTCCTCCCTTTCTCCTCCAATATTAATTATCAGGCCTAAAAATAGTCCATTGTGGGATCTGTGTGCCTCTGGGAGGCTTCTACGGAAATCTGACATCTGTGCAGAAGGCTCCACTGAGATGTGTGTTTCTGTGAAGCTGTCTCGTGTTTGTGGATTCAGTAAACACTTGCATAGTGAATGCTGAAGTGTCTGTCTCTCACAATGGCTATGAGTGGCAGCCTGTGAGAACACTGTCTTTCTGAGCAGACATGACTCACAGTGCCTGGAGGGAATAGAGAATGCATGGAATATTTATGATTAAGATCATTAATGAGGATAGAAAAATATTGATACAGTAACATAGCACAGTGTAACTATTGTTTGCAACCAAAATGCCACGGTCTTTTGTAGCTTCTTCTTTTGCATGTACCTATAAACAGGTGTTCATTCTCTGTACCTTATTCAGAGTAAAAGCATATGAGAAAACTTAAAAAAAAAATAGTGAGTTTTTTGCACTCACAGTCAGTTAAGGTGTAGTTAGAGGGATACTAGAAAAATCTTCATGGACCAATACATATGTTCTGGAATTAGAGACTTGTGGCTTTCATATATGCCTCCTCCCAGGAGGACAACAATCACTTCCCACTCAGTAAGATTTCATTCCATCAGATACTTTTTTGCTTATCTTTCTGGAATGAATAGTACTTTGCTGAGAGGTAAGCTGAAATAAAGGAGGGAGGGATAACTTTTGTAGCATGGAAATAATGGTCATGTTTCCTAATCAGGACATATGTTTTGACAAATGAGAGTATTGCTCAGGCAAGTAAGATAGATTACTTTAAAATTGGGATTTTCCTGAAAATCTGAGATGTATGGCTACATCACTGTGGGGGGTGTCTTGTTAAGAAGTCTTAGGTGAAGTCTCCACGTGGGGAGCTGTATGTATCAGGGTGCTTATGAGAGATGCCCAGAGCATGTTGGGAGGCAGGTAGGAGATCCAGGAGGAGGACAAGGCACAGGAAAAAGAGGCAGGAGCAGAGCAGAAGGAACTGTTTCACAATTTGGTTCTCAGAAGGATTGATAATCCAAGTTGTTCTTGCTACAGAATGTTTTGCTTTACTTTTTAATCTCAAATGGTCATTTTACCATCAGTCCCTTTGATCAACTTTTTGGATATTGGCTAATTCTTTCATATTCATTTAATATGTGTATGCATTACATGCAATGGTGTATCATATGCAATATGTGTATATATTACATAGGATTGAAAATCAAATTTCATTAAAGTTAACTATTTGATCCAGCACATATTTTCTAATTACCTATTAAGTGTAAAAGCAACATTAAGTCACTGGGAAATGTGGACTATGATATGCATTTAGATGTTGAGGCACTTCCCCATTGTAGGGAACAATAACTCAGGTATTTATCTATCCATTTTACTCATTTAATGGAATATGATCCTGGGCCCACATTGTTTTCTTGCTGTCATACATCACATATCAGTGTTGCTGGCTCTTCTGTTCAGCTGGTGTGCCTAAGAGCTGGAAATGCACTTTATTTTTAGCCTAAGGAAGACATAATTTGGAAGACAAATTCATTGCAATAAAAAATTCTTACAGTTCATCTCATACCAAATAAACTACAGCCCCTCATCATCTTGGGTAATAAGAAAGGAAAGTCTACATGGAGAAGCCGGCAAGACCCCCACATGTACCCATGTGCAAAGACTGCTTCCTGAATGTTATCTGAGTTGTCATTTCCATAGTCTTGAGGATTGTAAATATTTCAGGTTGGAAGCATAAAGACATCCATTCCAAGAGTGTCTTTACTGATCTCTGGACCACTTGGTCAGATACCTTTATTGCTTAGAACAGAGAATCGTTAGACTTTTAGTCTGGGCCTCTTGGTTTTCCAAGCATTGCTGTGGGAACACCAGGGTTTGGTTAGGGTACCTCAGAGGCTGCAGCAGTAACATGTAAGGTGGAGCTCTTCAGGGAGGTCTCCAAAACTGAGCTGGTGCGGCCGGGACACTACACACACTCCTTCCCTGAATTTAAATTTGACTTACCGTGTTCTGTATAAAATAAGAAGAGATTATTCAGTTTTATTAGTTTGGAAACCATTGGTTGAGACTATTGATAAATATATCTGAAAATAACCTAAATGTTCACCTACAGGGGGACATTTGAATAGGTTATGACAGTAATATTATGGTTATTATGTAGCAGATAAAGGGATAGGATAGATGAATATGCTGTTATATAAGGTGATGTAGTAATAGTGTTAAGGTTTAAAAAGACAAGTTACAAACAGTACTTATCAAATGATTCCCACTTGCGTAAAAAGACATATATATCAAGACTATGGACTCCTTTGCATACAACTAGTTGTAGGCATTTGGTGGCTTCTTCAAGTTGACATTTTGTTATTGAAATAAGTGGGACCCACCAAAGTCTGTCTGGAAAAGGGAACTGTGAGCCTGTCACTTTTTTTTTTGGTCCTAGATCGAAGTGCATTGGTGTGTGCTTGTCTCAGGTTTCTATCTGCTCACCAGCAATAAAATTGATCACAGAATTAGCAAAGCCTCCCGGCTTAAACCTTGGTTATGAGCAAAAAGAGAGAGAACAACCTCCCAAATATAAGCCAAGTTAAACTGAAGAAAATCTTTTAAAAGGTTGGCTTTAGTATAAAAAAGAATCATAAACTAGAAAATGCACACAAATGTTGACCAAACTATGGGAGAAGGAATATTAAATGACTCAAATTTCAATTTATAAAGGACGATCAATCAGGGAGTTATTTGTATTAAATTCAGTGGCAGACCGTTCTCATTGCACTTCTCTCCATGGCCTCTCTAAGAAACAAATTATAGTGTAAATGTATTTTTTGGCACACCAAACATTATGTACCAACTTATTCTTGATTAATATTACAATGTGTTGATGAAATGTTCTAAGCACTGCTTAGAGCTAAAATGAGAATAACTTTTTTTCTTAAATAAAATGTGTTGATACTTGTTTTCATGGTGACTATTAGTTGCATATTCAATTTCATGTTCATAGAATAGTGTGCTGGGAAATTATTTTAATAGTCAGAAATATTGAGCTTCTACATGCCTCCCATGCCTCATTTTTTTTTTTAATTTTATTCTATTTCAACAAGTTTATTGAGACCTACTATGTTCTGGGTAGCACTCAAGGATGAGAATGCAGGGATAATTTTTGAAAAGTTATTCCATTAAGAAATCAATTGGCTAATAGGTGGAATAAACACATACTCAAAATGACAATGAAAAGTGATAGTTATTAGAAAAAGAGGTTGGCACACAGTGATATGGGGGGGAAGTGAGCTAGCCTGTGCATTCATTCCATATATGGACAGAGAAGATGCTAGAATCTTCTCCACGCCTGTGTCTCCAAGTCCCTGGCATAATACCCAATATCTGGTATATGTTTAAGGACTACTTGTTGAATGAGAGAACAGGAAAAAACACGAATGAATGTGATTTATCGGAGCAAGCTTTGTGGAAGATAGGGCCTTTAAGGTTAGTCTGAAAAAAAGTAAAAGGAGTAAGGAAAGTGGTAAAGAACAAGAAGATATGCTGGGTAGAAATTTGAGTATATTATTAAAACAAACAAACAAAAGCTCATGGCAAATGAATGGAATAAAAGAAATGCTACAACATTAAAATGCATATACTTAACATGATAACTATAACACACATGTGCATATATAAGGCATATTTATGCTATATTTGTTTTATCCTTGAATGTATTATCCAATTATGTTGTATCTTATACATACAAACTCAAAATTCTGCAGCTGTGAAGACATCCATTCAAGGCAATTCCCGGGGACCAGGCCCCACTCCATATACTTTGAGCCTCACAGCATTTTCCTTCTCTGTTGTCACGCTGTTCTATGTAAACCTCATGCTTTTTAGCCCTCAGTCTTAATCATTTATTTTAAAAGTCACTGTCAATATTAACCACAAAACTTTTTAAGAGTTCAAAGCCCTGATTAGAACGTGATCCTTTCTTCTCTTTGTCTTGGTTCTGATAAAGTTTGGGGCTATTCTGAAGCTTGTTAGTGAGCAGGAACTGAGCATATGAGACCAGTAGGAGCCCTGGAATCATCCTGGGGCAAAGAGAGGTATGTGAGCTATATGTTGAAAGCCTTTCCAGATAGGTTAAATATAGTCTCTTTTAAGAACCTCGATGTCATCCTCTTTTGCTTCAGCTTTATTCACATTCAACAATAAAAAAGTGCCTCTGCTATTAACTATCTTTGCATATGGCATGTTATGAAAAGAAATCGTAATAAGAAGTCTAAATCAAGCTGTTTGAAAGCGAGGGTGGCTGGGGAGAAGTTACTAGAAGAATAGAAGGAATAACAGGGTAGACTTCACAGACTAAGTGGCATATTGGTTCTTTCTTTGATTTTATATATTATCAAACATTTTGAGTAGAATTGCTTGTGTTCTATATTTAGCCAAAAAGGATGGTGCCACCACCAATGCTAACTGCATCGGTTCTGTATCAAAGAGAAGGAGCAGAGGTGGCCTGGAGGGGAGGGGATGTGATGCAGCTACTGAAGTTCAAGCCGTCTGAGGGGGTATGCCGGAGACATCTGCGTGAGCCGGGGAGCCAGCTGTGGCTCTGCTACCTGGGCGGAGGACGGGCAGCATGCTATTCCTCTGAAGCAATCTAGTCCACTTACAGCATAGTTATTTTAATGGGAAGCTAATTCCTGTGGATTCATTTTGTTACACTTTTTATGCCAAATGCCATTTCCACAGACTTTGGGAAGGATGGATATGGGGCTTAGGACTCCGGAGTAAAGGAGAGAGTTTCCCTAAGACTTAGGAGCCCCGCTCAGTGTGGGGGACATATCTGCTAGTCACAGAAGCAAGAAACCTTCTTCCTCACCTCCTGCATATGTTGTAACTGACCTGGCTCACACATCGCTCCAACACATGCAACCCTGACCCTCAGAGGTTTTTACTCTGACCCTAGAAGACAGCAGGAGGGGAAGGATATGTGAAGTCACTCGGCTTCCTTTTCATTTCATCTCCTTCAGGTTGCTTTCTTACTGTTAAGAAATGGCTTGCTATCATAGAATAACTTTTATTTAAGAATAAACCAGCAGGACTTGAACTGCTAGTTTTTGTCAAAGAAAAAAAAAGAAGAAAGGGGGAGACACAAAGAAAGACAGAGGCAGACATCCATCTATTCAAAACTATCTGGTCTTTTAGGCATTTTGCAATTGATACTTTGTTTAAGCATCATCACCATCATCATCATCATTATCATCATCAGGCCCAAACTTTATTGATTACTTAACTACGTATTAGGCACTGTGGTAGCGCTTTTAATTATTTTCTCATTTAATCTGCACGGAAACTATGGGCAGAATATTATTATGCTGATGTTACATATATGAAAATCGAGTCTTTGGGAGGTTGAATCACCTGCTCCACTGTCACATAGCCAAGTGATTGAGTCAGGATTATATCCAGATTTAACTGATTCCAAAGCCCCTTCTCTTAATTGTTACACTGTATCACCTACTTATGAGATTCTAGCCAAAAGCAGTGGAGGACAATATTCTTAGGAAAAGCTGTATTCAAGTCACAGCCAAATCAGACGATGCATAAGCTATCCATGGCTCTTAGCTGATCCAGCCTTTGTCATTCCCTGGGAGAGACAACACAAATCCTGGGTAAGCACAGCCCCGGAAAGCAAGCCAGTGCCCCAATCCCATGGCTGATTCCTCTGGTCTGCCCTATTGATGTTCAAAGCCTTAACAGCCTAAGTGCTAGTGTTGATTTCCTCCAAGACCTTTAAATATCATGGAAGGAAATTCAGTTTTGCTCTGGATGCACAGGTCCTAATTCTATGGGGTTCAGAGAATTCTGTGGAGTCCATGCAATAAGCTCATGCCCCATCTCCCCCAAATGCCTTTTCCTTTTAAACACTGTAGTTGCTTGTCTGTAGGCAGCTCCCGGAGCTGAAATGGGTTTCAGAATATTCAGAGTATTCATTAATGGAAACCTGCAATTCAGGAAAAAAAAAAAAAAAAGAGGGAGGGAGAGAAAGAGAAGTAAAAGGGTTGTGATATAGACAGGTGTTAGAGAGAACCATCTGCTTGTTAATAACTTGCCCACAGATTTTCATGCAGCAGGATGGGGACACATTTATTATGTGATGCTGGGCCCCATTCCATTTCCCTATCATTTTTGTAGAAATATTATTACTTGCACAACGTGCTATATTTTTAATTTACTTTTTAAAATCCTCCTCTCCCTGGATCATGTTCTCAATATGCTTTATCTCCCTCCTCCCCCACCTCCACCTCCTGTTTCCTGATGCAGTCTTCTTTTCCAACCCTCCTACAGAACACAGCACAGGCAGCAAATAGAATCCATTACCAACAGTCTTTTGGTCCGCTAAGAAATGAAACTCTGAATGTAGGTATTGAAAATGGTATTTTTCAATGCCAGTCAAAATTTATCCCAATGATTTCAAGTAAATTTTTTCAATTTTGTTTTAATTTTCTATTATGTGTACATATCTTGAGATAGATACAGCAACTGCTATAAACTAAGGGTTGGGAAATCTGAGAGATAAGAACATCGCATATAGTCCTGGCTGGGCCATTAACTAGCCGTTTGGACTTAGGTTTAATTGTTGAACGAGTGTATCGGGCTATATTGATTGATTCATTCATTCGTTTATTCAATAAATATGTTCAGCTTCTCAAGAGCCACACACGGTGCTAGGTAGTAGATGATAAAAATAAGCTATGGGATCTGTTTTCAGGGATATCTCTCAATAGGGGAAGAAGCAGACTAGTACAAGAGTGATGTATTAATTATAGTGGTCGACATACATACAAAGGTTCCATTGTTCATATGTGAAATGGTTCAGAAATTCATAGGACTATTTTTTGTGTGATATTTGTTTTTTTCTTTAAGATTTTATTTATTTATTTAAGAGTGGGAGGTGGGGGAGAGCACAGAGGGAGAAGCAGGCTCTCCATTCATCAGAGAGCTGGATGCGGTGCTCCGTCCTGGGACCCTGAGATCATGACCTGAGCTGAAGGCAGATATTTAACCGACTAAGCCACCCAGACACCTGAGATTTATTTTAATGAGGGTTGTACAGGGCAGCAGAGCCAGTCTTTGGTGTCTTTGATGACATGGTAATAATAGTAAAAAGACAATTCTTTCTATGATCCCTATCATTTGACTAAATAGAATACCTTCTTGGAAGATATGTAGATATGCTTCTGAAATGAAGGTTAGTTCATGACAATCAGACTGTGCATTATTTTCTTCAGATACAACCAGCTTAGACTTTTACAACTCTTCTGAACTCGGTGATATAACTCCACATTCACCAGGAATTAATAGAATCTCTTGAACCAAATCAGCCCATCCCTTTGGAAGTTTACATTATTTTTCCTCTGGTCTTAGCTAGGCAGTTTCTGTTCCACATCTTACGTTCATTAGCTTTCCTGAAAGAAGTAGGATACCCATGATTTGACAAAGACATTTTTTTAATTGGAAATTTATAGATATAAAAATTCTTATGAAAGTATCTTACAAATGTTATTCTTTTAAATTTTGAAAACATACCTTAATATATTTTAAAAAATACAAATATTACTACCCAACAACCTCATGACTCTATTACAACGATTGCTATTTACAATGATTCTCCTCAAACTTTCCTCTTATGCATATATTTTTTAAGAAGTATAGTAATTACCTACATCATAGGACAGTTGCAATATCCCCATAACTGTGTCAAGATAGAATGGTATTACCCAAAATCTTTTGACAAATCAGTAAGTGAAAAATGTTACCTCAATATATTATTTAACTTTCATTTATTTGAGCCCTCATGATCTGTGCATAGACTCTTTTAGTATGTTTTTTGTGTCAAAGTTTAAAAATGTTGAATCTTAACAGAGTTTGCATTTGTTCATATCACCATCTGGATAGTCAGCAGCTGTGTGGACTTACTGGTTGGAGACTCTAGAATCATGGTTAAGTATACAGGTTGGGGACATCCATCCTTGCTCTCCTCCTTACTATTTGTGTAGCATTAGTAAAGTTCATTAACCTAAGCTTGCAGAAGTGGAGTGACTTACAGCTTTCTTCATTACTGTTATGAGAAAATTGGATGAGACAATGTGTTTATACACTTGGCACAGTGTTTAGCACTGGCAAATCTTCTTAAAATGTTAACTATTGTTATCATCGTCTTTTTGTTCCCCATAATCTAATAAAACTTTCTCCTATAATTGATTTTGCATGGTTCCAGGATAAGCAACATTAGCAAATCAATTAGTTATTTGAATAGTTAAATAATTAATTCATTATTTGTTCAGCTAATCCTAGGAGTCATCTCGACTCTCTTCTCCCAGTCCCAAATCACAACGATCAGTTGTTGGTCCTGTGGCTATGCCTCGCAACTTTATTTCAAATTCTACCACCTGTCTCCCATGTCCACTCTTCCAATGATCTCTCCCTGGACCAACCTAAGCAGTGTCCAGGCTGTCCTCTGGTTCTCTACAGGTCTCCTTGCCTGACCCTAACAGTCCATCCCTTGCTCTGCAAGCAACTTTCTTTTTTTTCTTTTTTTTTTTTTAAAGATGTTATTTATTTATTTGACAGAGTGAACACAGCCAGAGAGGGAACACAAGCAGGAGGAATGAGAGAGGGATAAGCAGGTTTCCTGCCAAGCAGGGAGCCCAATACAGGGCTCGATCCTGGGTCTCCGGGATCATGACCTGAGCCAAAGGCAGTCGCCCAACCAACTGAGCCACCCAGGTGCCTCTGCAAGCAACTTTCTTTAAATATGAACCAGGCAGCATCGCTTTGCTAAGTAAAGCCTTGAATATGATCTTACTGCACTTGCAATGAAATGCCAATCCCTTCTATGGTCTGCAAGATACTAACTGATATGTCCCTACCTGTTCTACCACTTCGTTTCTGATTGCTCTCCTCCACCATTCTCCCCACCATATTCTCACGGGTCCTTAAACCCACCAAGCTATTTCCCTCACAGGGCTGTTGAGATTGCTCTTCATTCCACCTGGAATGAACTTCTCCCAGACCTTCTCTCAGGTTCGACTTAATGCCACCTCTTTCTAGAGACCCTTCCCTGACTGTCCTACATAGCCTTCAGATACATCATGCTCCTTTAGACTCTTTTACTTTCTTAATTGTCCCATAACTATCTAAAGTTAATGTCATCTCTATGTATTTATTCATGTGCTCCTTGTCCATCTCCCATTGTCCAGGAAAAAAAAAAAAAAAAAAGAACAAGCTATCTCCTCAAAGGGAAGCACTGTGTTCTATTTATTGCAGTATGCCCGGCACCTATGGGAGAGCCGGTCATTAATTAAAATGAGACAGATAAATGAGTACATATTTTGTATGCCTACTGTGTGTCAGGCACATCAGAATTACTCGGTCTTGGGCCAAGTGACCTGTCATAAACTATGTGTGATTTGGGTCAGTCTTCCCTGGGTCTTCATACTTTCTGGACACTCCTTTGTTTTGAGACCCACACAATGAATATAGGCTGTTGTGTGTCACAGAGGAAGCTCTGGTCTAGGAATCCAGGCTGCATCCAGAAAGGGTCATCAAAGCAGACCATGCGGATCATGGGGTATGTTCCCAAGATGTCCAGCTAGCCGTGCAGGGCGCTTGCTCTCAGGATGCTCAGGAGGCTGAGGATTCAGTGGCTCGCCGACTGAGGGAAAACTACAGTTTAGATGTATGTGTCAGGTAACTCAGAGCTTCTGCATGGCGGGAGGCTGGCCCCTAAAGTGTTCCAGCAGGGTAGACCACCAGCCCTCTGTTATGTCTCTCAGGCACAAAGGAGAACTCAGACCCCATTACTTCTCTGCCTTCTCTCCCAATAACAGCCAGGCCCATGGATCATCTCGGGCTGGTTTTGTTGTTGTTGTTTTTTGGGTTTTGTTTTTTTTCTCCCTCTGGGCTCTTGCCTGCCACTTCTCCTCCCTCAGTCCTCACTGTGCAACAATGCACTGATCCAGGTGGCTTTCCAGGTTTCATGATGCTTCCACACATGTGTGCTAATGTGCCCAAAGAAAATGCACGTCATTGAAAGCAGCTTACGGCTCCTGCCGCACTTGGAACATATCCATCACGTAGACAAAGCACGGAGCTAGGCTTTGCTCTTACTTTGGCTTGATGAGTTGATATTGGTCCTTGTATAGCTTTCTATTTGAAAACAACTCTGTTTATATAACACACATTTTCTGTATTTCGACTTTCTCATTTTTTACTATTAAGGATACTTGCCTAGAAACAGAATCTGTATTTTTTTTTCAAGTGTTCATCTCTGGCTGCCTGTTCCCCACCTGAGTATATCACATCTGATTGCTATGCCACAGAGCTGTGCACAGCTTTATCCCACGCTATATAATATCAATCTGTTTGCCCATCTATCTTTTTTCCCATCTTTATACACATATGAACACATAAATGTCTCTGGTGAAACGTATGTGTGTTAACATATCTTGGAAATGCAGGAGTGATATTCCCTTTTATTTTTCTGATAATACAGAAAATAACACCTCACGGTTACAGTAGCATCTTATATTTAAAGTAATCAATCTTCCCTGGTATCTATAGAGACATGATCCTCACTGTTCCCATTTTAAAGATGAACACACTGAGACAAAGGGAGATGCACTAGCCCTTTGAAGAGGTGTGGAAATCCCTCAGCACAGTGGGAAATTAAAATTCAGAGTGGCAAACTCCTAAACCCTGTGATTAGATCATCAGACCATGATGCGATACATCAAACCTCTTTTAGAACTTGAAGATCAGGTACTTAATATTGCTAAAGGAAATTGATGGAAAGGTCAAACATAAAGGGTACAAAGTGCAGGTCCTTTTCGACTCTACACGTAATGAAGCAGATTTTTCAGTGTTTAATTTAAGAACCACTCGGTATATGAAATACATTTCTCAAAAAGGAGAGAGAATGATTTCGTGTCTGGACTTCCTCACTTTGGAATTAAGAGCGTTGCCTGCCTGGGCGAGCTGCATCTCTCCAGGGCACCTGTCCCGTCGCTGCTCCTCCCCACTTCCCAAACCCTCCCCTTTGTGGAAATGATCATGGAACCACCGGCAGGGGATTATATAACCCCAGATCAGGAATAACTAGCAGGAAGAGATGGATTTCTACGGAACAGCAATCTTGCTTTGTGCAAATCTGAATAGGAGCAAAGAGGGAAGGGAGGGGAAATACAGGCGATCTCTGATCTAAGGGAAATTCGTCTTAAATAGGCTGCTTTTTAAGGGTTTCTGGGAGATACTGGTTCTTTCAGGGAATTAGGGGAAGCATTGAGATAATTACCTTAGCCTTATAAACTTAAAAAAAAATAATTTTTTTAGAGTGTGTTTAGTGTTCAGCAAGCTGTCAGATGAATCACCAAGGAAACGGAGTGGAAGGAAGGACACCCCAGCCCCAGCCGCAGTGCACACAGCAGTATGCTGTCTTGGTCAGTGACCACACCCTGGCCCTGGCTGTCACTCGGCTGCTCTGCTGTCCCCAGTGGGACTGCATGTGCCAGGGACGCAGCAGACGCGCAGCTGCCCGCGGGCTAACTCATAAGAGAGACCTCAGTGCTGTTAGCTTCCCGGGATATTTTCCTTCAACTGTAAAATAGGAATATCCCATGGGATTGCCACCAAGTTGAAATGAGACTGCATGTAAAACATTGATCTCATTGCCTGATAAATTGGGAGTACTGACGGGTGATGATTAGGACGTGGGGTAGGGATACAAAGTGTAGAGGATATTTGGAGCTTGGACCTTCGTAAAACAGTAGGTTCTATCCGTTCTAGTCTGGGTGGCTTTAAAACCTATAAGGCCCAGGAAAGTGGATGGACTGCATACCCTTTAGACTATCTTTTATTACCAAATTTTGATAGCTCTTAGGGGTCATATTCACTGTCAGGGTCTACAGATGTTCTGCATTGGGCACAAAAGGCATATCAAGTTAGGTTGTGCTAATAAACAGCTCCTAAATTTTAGTGGCTTATCATATGAACATTTGTGTCTCAGCTCTGCATTACAGTTATGCAGGGGCCTGGGCTGATTATCTTAGATTCTGCTGCTTGGAAATAGACTTTGAGACAGAAGTTATATGCAGAGAATTAATTGGAGAGTATTTTGGGGAGACACGTCAATAAAGATGAGAAGACAGGATTGGACAGGAAGAGAGCTCCTCTGCGCTTTGGTCGCTAGTGAGGCCTCAATCAATCTGTTGTAAGAACTTTGTTTTCCTGTGTCAGCTACCTATTAGCTGTGGGCTTCCTCTTGACACAGTCTTAGGTCCAGCAGGCCACATCTGATGACATTTCTCAATGAAGGATTCAGCTCTGAGCTGCCCCCAGTGAGTTCCCCTCGTAGGTACTCCTAGTAGTTACATGACAGGTGAATCAGCCTTAAAGAGGGGAACTGGGCAGAAAAAGAGGACCCACCCTTGTGCTGCACTTATCTACTTGCTGTTAGAGTAATATCACCCATCCAGGGATGTCTATTGTAGGGTTTTGGGTGGGTCTTGTTTCCTGGGTTAAAGTGACAGACTTGAATAAGCACTGCTGTAGCTGTATGAGTCTATAATTGATGCTCATGATTCCCCTCCACCAACACTCACTTAGATCCCTCCCACTCCAGCCAGCATGTCTTCTGGTCCAGGCACTTGGCCTTGTGGGATGACTTAGAGCCTCAGAAAAGGGTCTGAACCCTGGTTTTATAAACTTCTCAGGCTGTGGCTGCTGTTATTGTCCATTTACCATTAAGACAGGACATAGAGGGGCACCTGGGTGGCTCAGTCCTTAAGTGTCAGCCTTCGGCTCAGGTCATGATCCCAGACACCCAGGATCAAGCCCTACATTGGGCTCCCCACTCAGCAGAAAACCTGCTTCTCCCTCTCTCACTCCCCCTGCTTGTGTTCCCTCTCTGGCTGTGTTTCTCTCTGTCAAATAAATAAATAAAATCTTTAAAAAATATAAAAAATAAAAATAAAACAGGACATAGAATACTAAAAGATGCCCCATTGGCCACTGAACCCCAAACATAGTCTTATTTGATCTCCTTATGGGGTAGAAGTAGCCCTATCAGTCCTGGTGATCAGAATCAATTCCCATAAGTATGGTTACTTCTTTTCTTGTTTACTGATCTCCTGGCATGAAGACCCTGGTGGGATTTTGTGACAACCATAGTGGGACTCTTGCATTCTCAGTTGGAAGCGCTCTGTACACCTCTATATGCCCAAAGTTGTAAGAATGAGAAGAACTGGTTTTTCAAGTGGCTCATTGGGGGTGATGGTAAACAAGGTCACTCTTACTTCTACTCCTTGGTTTCTCTACCCATATGTCCCATATAATGAAAAAAAAAAAAACAATCCCGTACAATGATATTATTACAATATTACAAGGGTATGATCACCAAGTTGATACTTAAGTTGCAATTTTAAGAAGCCATCCACAATTCTGTTAGATAGGGAGCTTCAGTAAAGTGTGTGATGGGATGATAGGATTCCCGTGGTCCTATGTTCATGGCTGCATCACCTTTGTCATTAAATGAGTACTCTGGATCAAAACAACATTGCACAAGGTCCCTCTCAGTGAATCAAATATTAAGAATCATCCACAAACCATGGAAATCCTTTGTCTTCCTCCTGTAGCTGGTCACTTCCTCAGAACCATTGGTGTGAGGTAAGGGACAGACACATTTGCAAAAGTGATGACTCTGAGCCACCTGATTGTAGGTATGATCTCGCTTGTCTTATGATGGATTGCTATTGGGCCACCCAACCTTATGACTTGGAGTGTCTACAGAACTCAGATCATAATGGACAGCTCTGAAAACATGGTGTATGATGTCCTACGGGCAGATGGTCTGTTTCTTCCAGGCCCAAACAGCATTCATGAAGCCGTTTTGTGAATGGTGTATAATTTTGTGTTAGAGATGAAATGGTCTTTTCCAAAACTCTAAATGTCTTTGTGGTGATTCTTCTACTAGGGCTTGCCATACGCTCCGCATTGTCATTCCTCATGTTAGATAGCTCTAATACCATAGGACCTGTTGGTCTCATGGTGCATTCACCGTAGTCTGAACTTGCCACAGAGCACCCTTCTATTCTTGGCCTCAGCCAAAGCTAGCAGCCTTCCATGTCAATCAGTAAATGAATCAGATCATTATGACCAAGTACAGAATATGCTGTTTCCGGAACCTACAGAGGGCTCTCAAACCTTGTGCTTCTTTATGGGGCGCCTGAGTGGCTCAGTTGGTTAAGCGACTGCCTTCGGCTCAGGTCATGATCCCAGAGACCCGGGATCAAGTCCCACATCGGGCTCCCTGCTCTGCGGGAAGCCTGCTTCTCCCTCTCTCACTCCCCCTGCTTGTGTTCCCCCTCTGGCTGTGTTTCTCTCTGTCAAATAAATAAAATCTTTAAAAAAAAACAAAAAAAAAACCTTGTGCTTATTTATTAATGGTAAAAAGTATGAAATGCAATAATTTTCCCCTTACTTTTTATTTTATTTATTATTATTATTTTTTAAAGATTTTATTTATGACACAGAGAGATAGCAAGAGAGGGAACATAAGCACAGGGGAGCTGGAGAGGAAAAAGCAGGCTTCCTCCTGAGCAGGGAGCCTGAAATGGGGTCAATCCCAGGATGCTGGGATCATGACCTGAGAGAAAGGCAGTTGCTTGATCACTGAGCCATCCAGGCTCCCCTGCCCCTTACTCTTTAGAGAATGTCCTAGCATCCTCTAAATTTCAGCAATGTTGTAGACCTCCAAGTCTTTGCAGGGTTCATTTCTTCTCTGTGGAGTAAATGCATCTTACCAGGATCTCCAAAATACTTGCCATTCCTTGTTCCTTTGTCCTAATGAACATGTTGTGATTAATCTAGTGGATGGGAACGTGATACATTACACTCACTATGTCCAGGCGGTCCAAGACCCTTCAGAATGTCAGGGACTTACCATAGACCAGGGGAAAACCATAAATGTATATACTGTTGCTCATCCAACAAAATACAAAATGCTCTGATTCTCCTTTCTATAGAAAAGGGAAAGAATGAATTCACTAGATCACTGACCACATACTAAGCCTTACAGTCTGTTTTAATGTGCTGTAGCAAAGATAGCACATCTGGCATAGCAGCTGGGATGGAGATTACTACTTGGTTGATTTTATGGCAGTCCACTACTCTGCTGTGATCCATCTGGCTCTTTAATGGAAAGTTTTCTGGAGTATATAGGGGTGTGATGGAGAACATTCATATATTCCTTAATCTCTGAAATTGAGTCTCTCTTATTAGCACCTGGGATGCAGCTTTGTTTTTTACTTGCTATTTTGAATGGAATTGGGGGGACAGGTATGGAGATTTTAACATGGTCTATTCTATGGTAACTCTTAATAGGTTAAAGAACCAAAGGATTCTACCAGCCATCAGTTGTTGATCTGATTATACACTTGGGTAAGTGACCGTAATGTGGCTCGTTGGATGCAGTGCACCTGCTCAGAGCTGGACATGGGACAGGAGGCATTGGTCGCCCCTGACTTCCATTCTGTGACGCAGGCACAACGGTGATTTGGACCCCTGAGTATCATTGTCACTTCAGACCCTGTGACCAACAACTCACTTTTCTCTAAATGCTTCATTGTCTGAACAAACGGCTCCAGGTTCCTTTAGGAGGCACTGAGGGAATAACTATTGGGTATATTTAACAACACATTGCAGGGTCCCTTCTCACTGAAAACCAGATCTTTTTCCTTCGACTGAAACTGGGCAAAAGATAGTGACTTTTTAATTATGGTAACCATCCTGAGACTGTTGATATATCTGTACTTCATTTCTTTAATTGTACAAATTAAGCAAAACATCTCTACTTATGCTTCTAGAAACAACATGCTTTTGCCCACATCTTCGAAAATTGGACCCCTTCCCCCTTTTGCCACTTAAATATTGTCACTTATTGTGATAATTGTTCCCATTTGTCTTTTTTAAAAAGATTTTATTTATTTGTTTGAGAGAGAGAGAGAGAGAGAGAGAGAGAGAGAGCCTAAGCAGAGGAGGAGCAGGGGAAGGGGATAAGCCAGCTCCCCAGTGAGCAGGGAGCAGGGAGCCCAATGTGGGGTTCGATCCCAGGATCCTGGGGTCATGACCTGAGCCAAAGGCACAGGCTTTAACAGATTGTGTTCCTCCAATTTGTCTTTTGAAGATTATTCACTGTTACCTGGCTTCTTTTATTTGGGCACCCTGTCATCTCTTCATCACTGTTTTGGGATCTGATATCCACTCTTATAAAGGAGCCCAGTTCTGTAACCACATTTCCAACAGTTATCCCTGGTCTACAGAGAGCAGAATATGTACATAAACAGAAGCTAGCTCCATATATTAATAGATTACTATTCTTTAAAGAATTGAAACCATATTTTATTTTTTAAGTGTTGATGCACTTCTCCTTTGAGTTTATCAAAAAATAAAAAAAAGAAAGAAAAAGACAATAAGTGCCAATGAAGAAATAATTGACCTTCAAATAAATATATTAGTTCTTAAATTATCCCTTTACTATTAAGGGGATATGATTATGAAAATCATTAAGAAGTTGAACTTCACTGTATCTAAGTTTCTTTTTTTTTCTTTTTTTTTTTGTAAATGAAAAATATTTGGGGAGCCTGGGTGCCTCAGTTGGTTAAGCATTTGCCTCAGGTCATGATGTCAGGGTCCTGAGTCAAGCCCTGCATTGGGCTCCCTGTTCAAGGGGGAAGTCTTATTCTCCTTCTTGCTCGGCTCCTCTCCAATGTGTGCTCTTTCTCTATTTCTCAAATAAATCAGAAAAAAAGAAAAATGTTTTTATATTTAGTCCATATCAATTGACTTCTTCTAACGACAGTAAGGATACTACCACATTTATATCTTCTCCCATCTTCCCTCTGGCTACCACTTGATATTTGTTAACCATGCTTATATATTCACCTCTATAAATGCTTATTGTGTTTTGTAGCCATGATTTCCCATAGTTATTTTAAAAAGCCCTATCTTACCATTCTGTTTTTTATCATGTCTTCTCCATTGCCGAACTATTCATTTTGATTTATGAATTAATTCACTGAATCTTGTTATCATGTAGGGATCTCCCCTGACATGAGCATTGGGAGATACTGCATTCCCTAGGATTTTCCTGCCTAAAAATGCTTACATGATACTTTATAGGTGAATCACAAAAAAACAGACCAACTATAATAATTTTGGGTCAAATATAGTTTTTTCTTAAACTTAAAGGCCTTCCTCACTCTTTTGCTTTAAATATTGCTATAGAAAAAGTCTGAGGTCAGTTTGGATATTTCCCTTTTGTCGACAATTTGTTTTGCTACCTCAATGACTAAGGGTTGAGGGCTTCTCTTCTTTTTTTTTTTCTTTTTTTCTTTTTAAAAATTTAATGTATTTCTTTGATGGGGAGAGAGAGAGAGAGAAACAGAGAGAGAGAGAGAGAGACCATGAGTGAGGGGGAGGAACAGAGAGACAAGCAGACCCCTCACTGAGCAGTGAGCCAGAGGCAAGGCTAGATCCCAGGACCCTGAGATCATTACCTGAGCCAAAGCAGGACACTTAACTGGCTGAGCCATCTAGGTGCCCCTGAACAATTACTTTCCTATCTTTAAATTTCATTCACTTAAATGAGAAGTATGTCTCAGTATTGACTACGCCATATTAAAATTTTCTGGAACCCCATAGATCTTCTAATATTTAGATTCAGTGTTTCCTTCATTTTGGTAAAAATTTTCTTTTAAAACATCTTCTGTTTCATTTGCTTACTTGAATATTTCAAATTAGCCTTACTGTAGATAACATTGCTGTCTCCCATATATAGTACTGCTTTTCCAAATCCTTTAATCTATTAATTTTTGTTACCACTGTTGTTCAAATGACTGGGACTAGTTGAACCTTACTGCTATGCTAGAATTTTTATTTTTAGCTGCTTATTCTAGTTCCATATGCATTTACTGCAGTGATATTGTTTGGTCTTCAGTTTGTTCACTTAGGTCTGTGATCTTTTTAAAGTCATTATATTTGTATGAGCTTCTATTTCATTGAGTGAACATTCTTTTTAGGCTCTTCTATAGTAGAAATTATAAGAAAAGTATTCTTCTTTCCAATAATAGAATTCTTTGGCTTTTATGCTTTTATCTACAGGCTCTCTCTCTCTCTCTCTCTCTCTCTCTCTCTCTCTCTCTCTCTCCCAAACTCTCACTCTCACACACACACACGAAAACACACGTTCTCACATGCATGTTTGTAGACGTAGTTGTCATATCAATTTTGTTCATTTTGTTCACAGCTAGACAGCTCTGTCAGGGCACCAAGTTATGGGTGATTTTTTCCTACTGAATCTGAGATTAGTTTGTTTTACTGAGAGCTGCAGTTTGTGGGGTGATCACTTATACCTGCACTCAAGTTTCTTAGGCTTGGGTAGAGGGTGGCCCTCAGCATGAATGTCAGAAAATCTGGATTTGTTCAGCCATTATGGTACAAACTCATGATGTGTGTCCCTCTCCTCTGAGATAATACACTGGGGTTTTAGGGCATCTTCCAATGCTATGCTTAGCCCTGGGCCTGACCTCAGTCCATCAGAGGTAGTCCCATTTTTCAGTTTCTCTCAATAGACATCACATCCAGTCTTCCATCAAAAAGACAAAAAGGATTACCTGGCCAGGTTCAACTCTCTGTGTAGTTAGGATCATTCATAAGATAGCTGGAATTCACAAAGTTCGTGTTCAGGTTTAAGGGGTGGTGGGGATAGGAGTAGGCGTTGAGCCTCCCTCCTCTGCTTCAGTTTTCTGCCCCACCCCCACTGCTTAGTCATCAGAGGTCAACAAAAATAATTCATGTTTCAAAATAAATTTGGTACCTATGAGTGAAAACAATAGGTGAGAGAGAGTTCTCCCTCTGGGAGATTGTCATCCAGTTGGATGCGACTTCATACATAATCAGACACAACCAAAGCCCAGGGGAGAGGCAGCTCCTAGTCTTTGTGTTCTGGTTAGCTCTTTTGCATTTGCCTGGTCTAACAGCATGTGTAGGTTAAAGGGGCAAGATACAGTGAGCACAGCTGATTTGTTTAATTCTGTTAAAGCTTGTCTGTTTTTGATATTAGGAAATAGACGTACATACATCTGAAATAGTAAAAGAAGTAACTCCAGGGGCGCTTGGGTGGCTCGGTTGGTTAAGCGACTGCCTAAGGCTCAGGTCATGATTCCGGAGACCTGGGATCGAGTCATCGGGCTCCCTGCTCAGCGGGAAACCTGCTTCTCCCTCTCTCACTCCCCCTGCTTGTGTTCCCTCTCTGGCTGTGTTTCTCTCTGTCAAATAAATAAAATCTTAACAACAACAAAAAAAAGAAGAAGTAACTTCACAACCATGTAAAAAAGGGATCGTTGTTTCTCCTGTATAACGATCTATAGGAAGCAATATCTAATTCTTGGTATGAGGAAATGCAATTTCCTGGATTTGGGCAAGTCAGACTTAGTCAACTCTCTCTAACTGTATCACATTAAATGACCTATTCTTTTGGAGACTTAAAATGATGTCACCTGAAATGTGTTGTCAGTCCAGGAATTACTTGGACTAGTCTCTGGCTCCCTAGACTCTTGCCCACTAGTATTATTCAATCAAAACTTACCCTTGTGTTACATACCTGTTAGAACATTATTTGAAACAAACCAAAACAAAATAAAATGGAGTGATGGAAAGGTCCCCTAGGAGCACACTCTCCGGCCAGTCCAGCGCATATTGACTTGCTTAAATTAACTTTATGTTAAGCAAAGGCCAGGTTTGTTTCTTAAGGTGCTGAGAAGGGGGCGAAGTAATAGAGAAAAGTGACTGAATGGTGGGCGTAAGAAATAAAAACGCCTTCCCTCGCAGTTGTACTGTGTCTGTAGCTTTGGAAGAAAATTACGTGTGTGCGCTAAAAATATTAGTATTAGATAATGACTAAGCAGGAGAGGCAAAGGTGTTAATAAATCAAGTTAGCTCCTGTTGCCTATGGTTTATTAAAAGTATCCGCCTTAAGAATATAATGTTACAACAATGCTAAAGAGAACGTGCAAAACGAAAAAAAAAAAGTCCCAAGTAATATCTTTCTTCTCACGGAACTAGGTCCCAGCTCACATATGATTTTCCAACTCTGAGTGCTATAAATCTGTGGTCTTGCATCTATTCTGATGGTTTCATAGTCTGCATTTTCATTGAGTATTAAACATAAATATTTCCCATGTTTTATTTGGTTTGTATAATGATCATTGTAGTAGGTTGATCACATTTCATCATGCAGACATTGGGTAACGTATCAAACCATCTCCTTATTATTGCATAATTAAGGTGTTTCCTGTGGAGTCATACAGAAATGTGCTCCTAGCAGTTACGGTGGGACAAAGACACAGGGGAAAACATGTCTTCAGAAAGATAGAGCCTGCAGGATCCCATAGGACCAATAAGAACTGCAGTGCTGGCTTTCCTCCTCGCCACACAGAAGGCATGATTCCCAGGGACCTGGGCAGGAGATGCGGATGTCGTGGGACATGTGGTCTCCAGGAGGGGCCAGAGGCTGCCCTTGATGAGAACTCCAACTGGGGAAGGCTTGGAGTTGCAGCACTTCAGCTCTCAGTGTTAACTACATTTTTCACAAGACACCAGTGAGCACTTTTCATTTTTGGATTGCTGGTTTCCCCTTAAGGACTGAGACAATCTCCCTTTGATATAACAGACTGTACTTCTATATTAATGTGTCAAGTTGCTGTGAAATTTACTGCCTCGCTGGGCCCATTAGACTGCTGAGACTCAACTCTGTCTTCAGTGCATCTCTGTCTATCAGAGCGTGATCGCCTTTCTGAGAAAGGCTCGTCCCCGTGTGCCAGCGTGCTGAGCAAAGCTCTTAATGGGATGAGTGCAGATGAATTCTCAGGCTCTGGGGATCTTTGGGGACTAGAGGAAGTTCTCTCCCTGAGACCCTGAGCAAGCAAAGCCTCTGACCTCTGAAGGGCATTCAGTCAAGGGTCATTTTGCCTGGTGTTTCCAGATACTTCTAGTTATATGCCACTTACCCATAAACCATCTATCATCACTACAGCTGAGAATTATACCTGATCTGCTACTAATCTCACCATCTCCAGCCTCCCTCTCTCTCTCTCTCTCTGTACACACACACACACACACACACACACACACACACACACACACACACCCCTCATTTTATCCTGCTTGCAGCCTTGAGAATCTCACTCACCCAAGTCATGGAGATAAGTCAATTTGTAGCTGATTGTTGTAAGGGCAACACTCTTTGTAGAAGAAACCACTATCTTTATCACATAGTAGAAAGTGCACAGAAGCTCATGATGGGAGGTGGAGACAGATACATACAAACAACCTGGAAACTTTGATGGCACACATGACATTGATTTCTCCTTTATGTTACCGAATTTGCTTGCTTAATATAGGCCCCCATTCAACCCTTACTGTTTACTCTAGAAAAAGGTAGAGAAAAGGTCACGGTGGATATTTGGTTTGTTTCTGTTCTTTTAGGAATAAGTAGATGATTTTGTTACTTAAAATTTTGATTTTTTTTTTCTTTTCCTTCTAGTGTGGTAAGGTGGGGCTTGCTAATGCAGGGGGGGGGGGCAAGAATCAAGCCTGCAGAGTGATTTCCGCAGGGTAGAATCCAAGTGTGACTTCACTATCTTAGTTTTTTCCCAGCCATGCATCAATTGTTGTCAGCTCCCGAATATATAATATTGTGTATGATAATGCTCTCTAATGGGTGTTTGTGATAGACTCAGTATTGAACAGCAGCATGTGTCATTGGGTGTTGTTAGCAAGCTCAGACGAACACTGTTGTTTTCTTTATTCAAAAATCATCTGTATTGCTTTGGCACAAAGACGGGTAGAGCTACTGGTACAATTTTATTTTTAACATTCTGAACCATTGTAAGCCTAGTGAACTGTTTAATATGTTACATTCAGCAAGGATGGCTTATACATTACCGAAGCTTTGGAACTGTCATACCTCAAAATGAATACAAGTGTGGACAAAAGCTTTTTGTTATGAAGCTCTGTGAATGCAAACCAGTTACCTTTAGGACTTAAGAATGAGTCAGGAGTTGTTTTTGTCGTCGTTTTCTTCCTCCCCATTTTTCAATTTTTTGTTTCGTGATGGATATGTAATATACTATCCCGCTTCTAGTAGAATTTACCACTTTTATTTTCCTTCAAGCTCTTGCTATGATTTGTTTTATAGTGTTTTGTTGTTTTCCCTTGGAATGTGATTTGCAAACTCAAAGAATTGGTTGAAGACTATACTTTTAACTCAGCAAAGTCAATTTAGAAAATAAGATTCTCTAATTGCACTTGTAAACAAACATGGGAGACATCAGAGTAAAAAGCTACGTGGGCTGGGCACTTATATGTGGAATCCAGAGTAAGTAATTCATTATAAAAGCCCAGAAATTCAAACTCAAGAGGAATTCATGCATGCATAAAACTTAGATGACAGGTGAATCCCTCTTTTAGAAGACAGGATAAAATACCAGTATTAGGTTACACAGTCATCTTCTCAATATGCCTGTATACCAGCTCCCATATACAGAGTCGTCTGCTGGGCTGTGAGGGGACATCGCCTGCTTGATCACCTGTTATGTGCCGGTATCGGTAGAACCATGAACACAGCTCATGCACCGAAGGATGCCCCTTCCTAAGTGTTAATCAGAAAGGGAACAAATGGTCAAACCTTAGGTTTAGAAGTTTAGGGGAAAAAAAGAATTAAAAGGAAACAGAGCTCTGTCATAGGTTTCCTGTGGTATAAATTTACTAAGCAGCCAATATGGCTCCTTACACATCAACTACAATCTGAACAGCAGAGATGGTATTTACTAACCTCTCACCAAAGGACCAGTGGGGTTGTCTGGCCCCAGGCGGTGGGGAAGGGAGACTCAGTTCTGGTCCTGCTCCTTGACATCATTACATCGCTTCTCAGAAGGAATGAAATGTTACCCATTGAGGCATTTCTGTTCCCTCTTCATAGACTATCCATTGCTGTTGTCCGTGACTTAGAAGTCATAACTGAGGATGTACTGCTGTTAAGGTCTTCTGTATATGTCTCTGATCTGCTATGTATATGCATGTGAGTGCGTGAGCATGCAGATTTGGCTGACTGCAGTCACACTATTCCGTAATCTCTTTCTGAGGTCATTGTTTTATCTTGAGAAATTAAGATTAAAGATAATCTTAAGACAAATATTTGAATCCCCATGCCTAGAATTGACAGTGGTTGATATTTTGCTTATAACAGTCCCTTCCTAATACAAAAAAAAAAAAAACAAAAAAACAGAAAAACATGGCAACTAAAAAAATTACAGCCCCTTCAACCTCTTCTCCTATGCCCAATACCTTCCCCTCAACCCTTTCAGTAGATTTTAAAATACTCTTAAATGCATACGTATCCACAAAATACATTATATATTTTCTATTTACTGTTATTTTTCCTGATTTTTCCTGACTTTTTACTAATTTATAAAGTTTTAAAAATTTAATTCTGCTTTTTTGGATTTGCAAGCTTGAAGATAATGGATTTTATTCCTATTGTCTTGATGGTTACCTTTAAGATTTTCATACACATCCAGAGTTAAATGTGTAGTTGTTAATGACATTAAAGAAAATCAGTATGTCACGACTCCTTCCAAAAATGAGGACCTTGGTAAACATTTATGTCTCTTCAAAATATCACCTCCATCATCTCCTGAACTATTTCTATGGCAGTGCGATCTAGAGCAGGGATTCATACCCTTTTCCTATTTAGGGTCAAAGAGTAAATATTTAAGGCTTTCAAGGCCATACAGTTTCTATTGCAACTATTCTGCTTTGCTATTATAACATGGTAATAGCCATAGACAGTGTGTAAAGGAGTGAATGTGCCTGTGTTTCAATGAAACTTGATTCATGAAAACAGAAGAAGGGCAGATTCAGCCTGTAAGGTATAATTTGCTGACTCCTTATCTGGGAGTTTAGATTCAAACATTTTAAATTAAAATTATTATTACAGGGTGCCTGGGTGGCTCAGTCATTTGGAGGTTGCCTTCGGCTCAGGTCATGATCCTGGAATCCTGGGATCAAGCCCCACATTGGGCTCCCTTCCCAGAGGGAAGCCTGCTTCTCCCTCTCTCACTCCCCCTACTTGTGTTCCCTCTCTCACTGTGCTTCCCTCTGTCAAATAAATAGAATCTATAAATAAATAAATAAAATTATTATTACCAATACAATCAAGATTTAGATTTACCTGTATTTTACTGGGTTTTTTTTTTTTTCACCTCTGCTTAAAACCCATTCTTTCATGTGAACTCATTATTTTTGTTGTGTTTTCTTCACTGAATACATCCCTGAGAACTAAGGTCTCTGAGTGGTAAAAGGTATCATTCCTTTTATGTGTTTGCATGTCCGATTACAGGGTGTCTACAGTGTCTGTGGAACATGCAGTTGGAGACATCCATTAGCTAATTGCCCAGGCAGGTCTGGAGTTTGGGACATGGAGGATAATAAAGACGATGATAATGCAATGCAGATGGCAAAAGGGCATTGACTTTGTTTATTCCTTTTATGTTTTAAAATGATTGTATCTACTCCCCCCAGATGATATTAAGCTGGATGTATGATTGTAAGTTGACTGTTAGTCTTCCCTGAACCTTTGATTGCAATAGCTCATTGTCTACTGGTGTCAGTCTTTGCGGCTGAGAAGTCTGCTCCTTGTCATTTCGTTATCGGTAATCAACTTCTCTCTGGGAATTTTAAAGATTTTCTATTTATCTGTGTGCTATAATCTGAATCTTTATGTTCCTCCAAATTAATATGTTGAAGGCTAATTTCCAATGTGCTAATATTAGAAAGTGGGACTTTTCGCAAATAGCTAGTGCCCTTGTAAAAGAGACCCCAGAAAACTCCGCTGTCCCTTCTGCCATGTGAGAGCACAGTTTCAAGGCTTAAACAACAGAAATTTATTCTCCCACTGTTTTGAAGGCTGGAAATCTGAAATATAGGTGAGGACTGGACCGTGCTCTCTCTGAAGACTCTAGAGAAGAATCCTTCCTTGCCTCTTCCTAGCTTCTAGGGGCTGCTGGCAATCTTGGGCCCCTTAGCATACAGCTACATCACTCCGATCTCTGTATCTGACTTCACATGACATTTTTCCTTGAGCATGTTCCTGTGTCCATACTTCCCACTTTTTATAAAGCCACTAAGTCTTTGGACTAGGAGTCACCCTAATCCAGTATAAGTACATCTTCAAAGACTTTATTTTCAAATGTCATATACTGAGGTTTTGGGATAGACATCAATTTGGGGGGCATACTATTCAACCCAGTACAGTGTTATAGAGATGATTCATTTAACCAATCCCCAACCACTGGAAATATAGGTTGGTTCTAGGGTTTGGGTATTTTCTTTTCTCTTTCTCTTAATAACATGGCAATAAACAACCTTGCACAAGGAATTTTGTGCATGTGACTGATTATTTCCTTAGGGTAAACTCCTGGCAGTGAAATTACTCGATTCATGCTGTGATTTTTATATCCATCTATAACTCTTGGCATTTGTACACCTATGCAATATATTTTAGTGCTGAATAGAAAGTGGTTGGGTTTTCGTTCCCCCTGATTAATCAAAATATGAAACAGAGAGAAAGGAAGAAAGAGAAGAAAGAAGAAAGAAAGAAATGGAAGGAGGGAGGGAGGGAGGAAAGGAGGCAGGGAGAGGGAGGAGGGAGAAACTCTGAAAGGAAGTGACCCTCCTTTATTCTGTGCTGAGGGCTCCATTTCCATGGATTACATTAGCTGCTGAGTTACCGTCATCTGCATTTCCTAATTTTGCTGCCCTTTCTCCAGGATTCTGTCTGTAGACCCACATACAGGACCAAAATAAAATAATATAGAACACCAGCCTCCCTGCTCTTAGTATCATCTTGGAACAAAAATTTTTAATTTTCTCCAGTCCATCCTCTGAAATACAGCAGGAGTGATCTTTCTGAAGGACAAATCAGATCCTACCTACTTTTGAATCCAACTTCAGAACAAACAAAATAAAACTCTACCTGACACTATCTTCAACCCCACAATGGTTTCTCATTGCCTCAAGGGTTAAAAAAAAAAATCTATCCTTTTAACATAATTTCTAATGTTTTGATGATCTGGCATTCCTTCCAATAATATAATAAGCTTCATGATACACATCATAAACATGTATGACATCCTATAGCTCCCTATAGTAGAAACCCACCTGGTTATTTTTCTACCTTGTTCCTCAATCACCCCACCCTGTGACAGGTTGCCATGGAAAAAAATCATGTTTGTTCAGTAGGACTCTGTTCTTCTCTTATAGTTTATTGGACTGTAGGTACCACTTAGGTACCACTGTAGGTACCAAAGAGGACAATAAAGATGTCCTCTTTATTCAAAGAATTTGAAATCAGAGCTATAGTATGCTTCAGCTGTTTTCAGTGATGGTGATGACAACTCAGTGGCTATTGGCAGTGGCAATTTTTCAACAGGTGAACTAAGAAGTACTAGAACATTTTTTTTTTTTTTTTGAATGAGAGAGAGAGTGCATGTGAGAATCTTGTTTCCAATGCAAAGCCCCATGCAGGGCAATCCCATGACCGTGAGATCATGACGTTAGCCAAAATCAAGAGTCAGACATCTAATCTACTGAACCACCCAGACACCCCAGTAAAAACTTTTTTTTTACCACTGTAAGAAGGAGAATGATGTGGTGAGAAGCGGAAGCAAGAAAGGGCAAGAGAGATTTTCTGGGTCCCTACAGATCTCTTGTTACTGATCCCGCTCCATTCCTGAGGCCATTCTGTTTCTGCCCTTGAGACTCATCACATCCATCTATATCCTGATTGAATCGTTCTTTTGCTTAAGCTTGCTCTGGTAGTCACTACCACCAAACAAATCCTAGCTGATGCACTTGCCATGCCCTTCTTTTGCTCTGAGATTTGCACATTCTAGTCTCTGTATTTGGGATGCTGTACCCATCTGATACCTTCAGTGAAAATCCGTTTTCACCCCGGTTGTGAATACTTATTTTTTCGTTTGACTGAAACATGGTTCTATTTCCAGGACACCTTCCCCTGACATTCCAAGGTTGGTTGGGTTTTGTCCCACTGTGTTTCCATAGCATCTGCTGTCCAACTCGGTAAGAATACTCCCACAGCAATACATGGAAAATGACGATACAGCATGATGTATTGTCCAGGAAAACATAAGCTTTTTGTGGGTTGTCTTTCTCACCATTGTTTCACCCAACATTATCACAGTCCCTGGAACAAAATTATCTCTCAACAAAAATGGTTGATGTAAATTGAATAACTCTTTTGTCACTATTCACACATTTCCAAGGGACTGTATCCTGATCTCTGCAATAATTTGGACCATTTTATCCCAGTGAGTTGATCTATTAACAACTAGCATTTTCTGGCTCTCTGCTTCTCTTGATGTACTGTTGGGGTTATTCAGGGCCAAACACCTATAAAAAGAGCTATGCTGAAGGAACAGAGGTTATAACAGATAAGTGTTTCAGATGCCTACCTAGTTTATGCTGTGCTCACAAAGACAACATAATTCAGATCTCTTTTTTTTTTTTAATTGTTACTTAAGTTTTTTATTTTCCAGTGTTCCAAGATTTATTCCCCGTTCCCCACACCCAGTGCTCCATGCTTTAGGTGCCCCCACACACCAGGCTCTCCCATCTCTCCACCCCCCTCCCTCCAAGTCCCTCCGTTTGTTTCTGTGTCCAAAGTCTCTCTTGTTTCGTTTCTCACCCTGAATTACCCTACTTCCCATTTCCTTTCCTTCTCCCACTGTCCTCCAGGTTACCCCTCATGCACCGCAAGTAAGTGAAACCATGTGATACTTGACTTTCTGTACTTGGCTTATTTCACTCAGCATAATCTCTTCCATCCAGTCCATGTTGCTACAAAAGTTGAATATTCATCCTTTCTGATGGAGGCATAGTATTCCATTGTATATATGGACCACATCTTCTTTATCCATTCATCTATTGAAGGGCACCGTGGCTCTTTCCACAGTTTGGCGATTGTGGCCATTGCTGCAATGAACATTGGTGTACATATGGCCCTTCTTTTCACTACATCCGTATCTTTGGGGTAAATGCCCAGTAGTGCAATTGCAGGGTCATAGGGTAGTTCTATTTTTAATTTTTTAAGGAATCTCCACACTGTTTTCCAAAGCTGTCAAACCCTACATTAGATAGTTCTAGTTTCCTTAATTATACATTAACAATGGTGTGGTCTAAATTTGAACTCATTTTTTATTGAAGGATTAAGCAAAGAAAAATAAAAGATTTTTAGTTTATTGCTCCAAATTACTTATACTTATCTGTGAATTTCTCCCCTAGCACATCATATCATCTGCAGTGCCTAGCACCGTGCTTCATAAATTTGGGGGAAGGGGTTAATATAGATAGGAAATAGGAGAGTGAAACATGTCTAGGAAATTTAATAAAAGTAATAAAAGTGGGTGGGAGGCATGCTGGTTTTCTACATATCTAGACAGTCAAAAGCAGTGATGGTTTCTTATAACTGGGAAATGCCAGTCACAACTATGAAGGTGATTTTTGGGAGCTCCACCAAATTCTACTCTGTGGTGGTCAGTATTGGGCCTGATTCTTGAAGTGAGGGCCTGGACAGGGACACAGTCAAGGCAGGTATATGTCAGTGGGCATTGGAGATGTTTATTCCTGTGAGCTCGTGTAAGTTTAGTGGAGTCATGTGAGAGCTAACTGCTGGGAGAAGGTCAAATTTGGGGAGAAGAGAGAGAATATATTGTTCTTAAGTTCACATTCAAGAGCAATTAGTAGCCAGAATTTCCGTCCATGTGTGGGGATTACTTAAAGTCACCAGCATATCTTAAGGCTTAAGTCAGACACAAGACAGGATTGAGTGTAAGCCTGCATATTTTGAAAATATTGACCATATGAAAAAAAAGGGGAGACTTGGGTTAAAGTAAAATCCAATAAGTAAGGGAGAAGGCACCCTACAGAGTTCTCTATGGTGCATAAAAGTTTAATGGTAGATACCTGAGTGACCCTTTCCACTTCAGATGTTTAATGATACAAGTTCTGATAGATTATGGAAGTGTGTTATGATTATTTAATAACAAAATATTTTTGTAGTTCTCAAAGTACTTCCTTGTACATCTTGTTGGAATTTCATGACAATGTTATATGGTGAGATTTGTTGTCATGATTTCCTTTTCACAGATGGGGAAGGGGTTTCTACAAGCTTAAGCTGTGTGCCCAGGATCCTATTAATAAATGTGGAGGTATTGGGAGTAGAGATTGATCTTTTGTCTCTGAATTAGATGTTTGTTTGCTTGCTTTCTTATCTACTACGCCCCACTCATTGGGTTTGTCCAGTCACCAGGACTGTGAAATCTACTGAGATACCTTAGTATGTGAAACCTAGCAGTTAAAACACAGACGCAGAGAGGCGCCTGGGTGGCTCAGTTGGTTAAGCGACTGCCTTCGGCTCAGGTCATGATCCCGGAGACCCAGGATGGAGTCCCACATTGGGCTCCCTGCTCGGTGGGAAGCCTGTTCCTCCCTCTCACTCCCCCCCGCTTGTGTTCCCTCTCTCGCTGTGTTTCTCTCTGTCAAATAAATAAAATCATAAAAAAA